>QODF01000076.1:1057363-1326644 GCA_024372805.1 Oostethus manadensis
GGCCGCACGGTGGCTGAGTGGTTAGCACATTGGCCACACAGTCAGGAGATCTGGAAGACCTGGGTTCAAATCTCCGTTGGGCATCTCTGTGTGGAGTTTGCATGTTCTCCCCGTGCGTGTGTGGGTTTTCTCCGGGTACTCCGGTTTCCTCCCACAATCCAAAAACATGCATGTTAGGTTAATTGGCGACTCTAAATTGTCCATTAGAGTATGAATGTGAGTGTGACTGGTTGTTTGTCTATATGTGCCCTGCGATTGACTGGTGACCAGTCCAGGGTGTACCCCGCCTCTCGCCCAAAGCCAGCTGGGATAGGCTCCAGCATCCCCGTGACCCTAATGAGGATAAGCGGTACAGAAAATGAATGAATGAATGAATGAATAAGTATGTCCCATACGTGCAGCATTGAGATGTCTCTTTTTGATCTGTTTTTATATTTTTAAAAGGCACAGAAAAAAGAAAGACATACAGTATGTATTTATGTATGCCATGCGGTCCAACTACTTTCAGACGACTTTATTTTACTTGATTTACTTGATTTTGATTGTGGATGATAAAAAAAAAAATTTTTTTTTAAGTGCAGTTTTCCTTTTCCTGGCAAATTCACGCACGTGATGTTGATACTGCTGGAGTTAATGATATCAAGATATTGATATTTTGTCCCTCTCCCATATGAAACACAACAATTAACAAATTATAGGAGCTGTATGAAATGACCATCCATTTTCCATCCCGCCTATCCTTATCAGGGTCGCGGGTATGCTGGAGCCTATCCCAGCTGACTTTGGGCGGGAGGCGGGGTACACCCTGGACTGGTCGCCAGTCAATCGCAGAGCAGACAAACAAATATCCACACTCTAATGGACAATTTAGAGTGGCCAATTCACCTAACATGCATGTTTTTGGAATGTGGGAGGAAACCGGAATACTCGGAGAAAACCCACACACGCACAGGGAGAACATGCAAAATCCACACAAAGATGCCCAACGGAGATTCAAACCCTGAACCTCCTGACTGTGAGGCCAACAAGCTCCCCAGCCAGCCAGCCGTGCGGCCCTGAAATGACTCGAACAAAAAACCTATACAGTCCAAAATCTTTCCTTATGATGATGTATATGGTGCGAAGCCAACTAGGAAGATCACTAACACTGTTAATATCCCTCCAGCCTTCCCAATGAACTGTCCCGACTTGAGACATGCAATGAACAAAAGTCGGCGTGGGACTCACCTACCATTTCATGACTAACAGCCAACTTGAGTCAAGTTACTTAAATGAGCTTTGGCTATCTTAGCCGTGATGCAAAGCGAGTCGGCTGTAATTATGCAGATTGCCCTCCGTTATCTGGATGAGATGTTTTAATGTCCCCATAAGGCAAAAAAAGTGTCACATGCATTGTTAGTTTGGATGCATCTCGTGCTTCACGTGCGCTGAAATGCTGGCAGGAATGGATTGAGGTGTTTGTTTGGACAGGTTTGTTTTAGGGGATATATCTTTTCATTTGATAGCATAATTTTTAAATTAATCCTGTCAAGGTTGGTGCCTATTAAATATTAGTGCCGATATCTCACCTAAAATGAAGCGTCTAAATATAAGACTCTTGCATAAAATAAACTTTACTAGTTCATCAGAGGTGCTGACAGGACGCAAAGACGGCAAAAGTCGATTTTTTTCAGGCCCGGGGCGAGCACAAAATCACATTTTTTCAAGTTGCTGAAAATGCCTACACTTTCCGGGGCCAGGAGGTGGATTGGCAAAAAAAACGCCACTTTTCCGACAGGTCGATTTTCGGATGTTTTTTTCCGGTAACAAAATCCCATATTTTCTTGTTACTGCAACTACACTTTTTTGGTCCTGGGGGAGGAGGAAACCTACCACATATTCATCGGGGCCCTGGCAGGACTTAAAGACGGTAAAAAAACGCGATTTTTCCAACTAGTCTATTTTCAACCCTTTTTTTAAAGATTTTTTCAAGATTTGAGAGTCTTTATTGTTAATACACCATAGATAAAGGACATACAGATCATCAAAATTTGTTTTTTTCCCCCCACGGTGCAATTAAGGTAACAGTATACGTAGGAAATATGAAAATGTACAAGAAGGTGTACAGTAGTGTTCAAAATAACAGCGGTCCAATGTGACTAACCAGATTAATCACCTTTATTAGTTACCAGCAGGTGCAGTAGATTCTCAGGAAACAAGCAAGACCCATCATTCATGATATGCACGCTCTCAAGACTGGGCAATTTGGCAATAGCAGTGTGGCATTCAATCAGTGATCCATTTTGTGAAAAACCAGGTGACCCCCTATTTAAGGGTGAAACCAGCACTTGTGTTTCTCTTTGAAAACCTGTTGAAAATGGGTCGTTCAAGACAATGTTCCGAATACTTGAGAAATACTTGTCAAAATACTCAAAAACAAAAATAAAAGAGGTCATGTCGCCTCATGCTGAAGTGGACATGCACCTGAAACGGTTGTTTGAACAAGATGATGGCCCCAAACACACTAGTAAACCAGCAAAATCTTGGTTCCAAACCGTCAAAATTGACCTAATGGAGTGGCCAGCCCAATCCCCGGACCTTAATCCAATGGAGAACTTGTGGGGTGGCATCAAAAATGCTGTTTCAAAAGCAAAACCAAGAAATGTTAATGAATTGGGCAATGTTGGTAAAGAATCTTGGAGTGGAATAACCCTTTTCAGGGTGTACCCCGCCTCCCGCCCAAAGTCAGCTGGTATAGGCTCCAGCACACCCGCGACCCCAATGAGGATAAGCGGTATAGAAAATGGATGGATGGAGTGAAATAACAACTGAAAGGCGCCACAAGTTGGTTGACTCCATGCCACACAGATGTGAAGCTGATATAAAAAACTTGGTCATACAACTACAGTCAATATTAGTTTATGATACACAGGATTGCCAATCACAAAGTTTTTACTAAATAGTTCTGAATTTGTGAGGTCACCAGCAGACACTGCTATTTTTTACTTTTTTTTTAACTATTTGCCCAACAGCACAGCCTGAAGAGCGTTGTTGTTTTCTGAGAATCTACTGCACCTACTGGTAACTTGTTTGCCATGTAGCAATAAAAATATACTAATAACAGTGCTTAATCTCCTATTATTTTGAACACTGCCGTATGTACAGATAATTTTAAAATAAAAATATAAATTGGAATACAAGCCTCAAACTGTCCCACCTGAAGACCCAGCTCCTGCTGGTATAGCTCCGGGGGTCAGTGAGGCATGCAAATCACTAAAAGGTATACAACATACCCTATATACTGTATATGCCACACAGATACAGTACACTTGTATATAGTGGCTGTACACTCTCGAGCTCAAAACAAACAAGTGTGCAATTGGAATGAATAAATGAACAAATTCTTCAGCATGCAAGCTTTGCCGAGCCAACGTGAGATGGAACGAAATGAAAATGAGCAACAGATGGCTCGAACAGAGGAGAAGAAAATGGTGCTGTCGATTTTGAGCTTAGGGAGGCTTTGGAGGCAGATTTTGCTCCTTTTTGCCGCCCTGCTAATAAAGCAATTATTGTGATTGAGATTTATGTATGAGTAAATACTTTGTGATCCACATTCTTATTACCTGTACACAGGAAATGATCTGCACTGACAACTGAGAAAGCTGCACATTCGATGAGCACATCATTACCGCTAACTCGTATTGTATTGTTATACTTATGATGCAAGCGTGCTAAAGCTGTGTCATAAACTCTAATTTATCAACATCTCAACATAGAAAGGGCTGCTTTTTGACCTGTCAGTGTCACTCCTGCACTTGTCCAGCAGCTTTTATAGCTTGCTCTGCTGCCCCCACGTGGCCAAATGGAGAGCTGGAATGACAACAAATAAGATGAAGTGCATTGTGATTTCTTCCATCCATCCCTCCATCCATTTTCTATGCCGGTGCATAATATATTTATATTTATTTATTTCCTTCTCAATCTTTTTCTTTAAAAAAAACTAAAAACAATATCCTTTTTTAACAAGTTATTATACATACAGTATAGATACAGTATAATTTGCTTATTTTATCGTTTTGTACTTTATCGTGTTTTTTATTATATATACAGTGGTGTGAAAGTGTTGTTATTGTATTTTTAAAATGAACTGAATATAAAACACGTCTAAAAATGTACTTGTCTAACACTAGTCGCTGTAATAGAGACAGAACATTTGAATCACACTTTAATAACTATGATATTATGAGCTATGCAGAGTTGCATTCAAATCCATACAAATTACGATACGTGCATTTTGGGGGATTTTTCAGCATACTTAAAAGTAGCAAATTCGACATCCAAAGTTACAAAGATAAGAGTGATAAGAATAGTTCATGTTTTTCTTTAAACAGCTGTTTATTTACGCACACATACACGCCTTATAAAGCTGTTTTTGTGCACTTCATGTTCTTTAATGAGAATGAGGAAGTGACTTTACCAGGATGAACAGAGTAGACATGTGTGTGAGTTACAAACACAGTTATGGTGTCGGAATTGCGCTGCTGTTGATGTGTTCAGGTCAGAATACAGTCAGTGTGGGGACGCTACACTGTGGTTCTTTCTGTCTGCTGTCATAACAGAGTCGTGCTTGGTGTGGTGCGCACGCGTTAATTACTTTAAAAAGTTTAACATAATTAATTAAATAAATTATTTACGCCCTGCGATTGACTGGCGACCAGTCCAGGGTGTACCCCGCCTCTTGCCCAAAGTCAGCTGTGATAGGCTCCAGCATCCCCGCTACCCTAATGAGGATAAGCGGCATAGAAAATGAATAAATAAATTATTTACTGCCTTTTGACAGCCATAATAGTAATTTTTTTTTTTATCACATATAAAACAGATCATTAAAATTGTTTCAAAAATTAAAACTTTCTGATTGCTTTTTTGTTTTTTGCATGTTTGTCACAATTAAATGTTTCAGATGATGAATTAAAATATTACTCAATAACAACACAACTGAACACAAAATGCAAGTTCCAAGACAAAAACCACTGCTGAACAATATAAAGGACTCGCTGTGATAAACCATGCATGTTGAAGAACCATGAATTCTGATGCCCGGCCATCTGTTTGTGACCTGAAGCTGAAACAAATCTAGGTTTTGCAACTGGACAAAGATCCAAAACACACCAGTAAGTCCACAAACTACACACAAATAACGATTTTGGAGTGGCCTAGTCAAATTCCTAATCTGCATCTTAAAAAGCGGGTTCAACTCTCCGATGTGGCTGAATTTCAACAATTCTGCAAAGACGAGTGGGCTAAAATTCCCCCACAGCGCTGTAAGAGACTCCTTGCAAGTTATCGCGAAATCCTTGATTGCGGTTGTTGCCGCTGATGGTGGCCCAACCAGTTATTAGCTATGGGGGGCAATCACTTTTTCACACAGGGCCGTGTTGGTTTGGATTTTTTTTCTCCCTTTATAATAAAAAGTTTCATTTAAAAACTGTGTTCCATTGTGTTGTCACTGACTACTATTTACTTTTAAGTGTAACAAATATGCCCAAAAAAAGGAATCAGGAAGGGGGCAAACATTTTTCACACTGCCGTATGTATCATTCAACATCATAAAAACTTTTAACAATAGCAACTTTTTTTCATGTCATGAGCAATATATGCATAGTGTAAAAATAATATTTTCTTACTTTACCTTTTTTATCTTAATTTATTTTCTATGTTATAAGATAAGTGGTATAGAAAATGAATGAATAAATATACTGTAAATATATATCTATCATTAATAGAGTTACAGTCTTTCCGTCTTTCTGAATGTATGGCCGCACATTGGCCTCGCAGTCAGGAGGTTCAGGGTTCGAATCTCCGTTGGGCATTTCTGTGTGGATGTTCTCCCAGTGCGTGTGTGGGTTTTCTCCGGGTACTCCGGGTTCCTCCCACATTCCGAAAACATGCATGTTAGGTTAATTGGCGACTCTAAATTGTCATTAGAGTGTGAATGTTTGTTTGTCTGCCCTGCGATTGACTGGCGACCAGTCCAGGGTGTACCCCACCTCCTGCCCAATGTCAGCTGGGATAGGCTCCAGCATACCCGCGACCCTAATGAGGATAAGCGGTATAGAAAATGGATGGAAGAATGAATAAACAATAGAGTTACAAAAACTTTGTTTTTCAGTCTTTCTAAATATATATATAATATTGCTAAAATTTGATGTTTGCTAATTGTATTTTTTGTATCCATTTTTTAACATTATGTATTATTGATTTAATTATACATCTTCCTATTGATTGCTACCTACCTTCATTGATTGGCTGGTAGAAGTCACATGGCTTTGCTGTTATAATGAGGCTTGTGGCTACCAAATATCCATCCACCCATCCTTTGAATATATGACTTTTCCTTGTTCCAATTGAAAACTGAGCATTATTGTTACCGCTTCAAACTCTGTCTTGTTACTGTCTTGCGCTCTAACTCTTTGATAAATCTCTCGTATTGGATATCGTTTGACTGTAAAGTTTTTATTCACAACTTTACACAGTAGCACACAAATACACTCAAAACATTGTTACATCATTGCCATAATCGTTCACGACAGCGCAGCATCACTTTCTGCTATCTCACGCCACAGACCACAATGGGGATCTGTTACCAGGCAACGGATGCAAAGTGTGACTGCCTCTAAACAGGATAAATAGGTCAGTGTTAACTACTTCCAGTCCACTGTTGTTTTAGAAAAGCAACAAAAATGCAAGTTAATAATAAAAAATTTATCATTATTATTATTATTATTATTGTTGTTGTTATCCATTCATTTTCTATGTCGCTTATCCTCATTAGGGATCCACTCCAAGATTCTTTAACAACATTGCACAATTCATTAACAATTCTTGGTTCAGAAACAGAATTTTCTCAGTCAAGGTCGCCAGTCAATCACGGGGCAGACAAACAAACATTCACACTCTAATGGACAATTTAGAGTGGCCAATTAACCTAACATGCATGTTTTTGGAATGTGGGAGGAAACCGGAGTTCCCACACACGCACGGGAAGGACATGAAAACTCCACACAGAGATGCCCAACAAAGATACGAACCCAGATCTTCCAAATTTCCTGACTGTGTAGCAAAGATTATTATATACATTTATTATATGAATTTAATATGTATCATTATTTAATAAATTGTTGTTTATTATGCACTGTGCATTTTTATTATTATTTATTGTTATAAATGTTATATTTATATATTATTATAATTGATATCGTTTGGTTAGAATTTGGGCCGCACGGTGGATGAGTGGTTAGCACGTTGGCCACACAGTCAAGAGATCTGGAAGACCAGGGTTCAAATCTCCGTTGGGCATCTCTGTGTGGAGTTTGCATGTTCTCCCCGTGCGTGTGTGGGTTTTCTCCGGGTACTCCGGTTTCCTCCCACATTCCAAAAACATGCATGTTAGGTTAATTGGCGACTCTAAATTGTCCATAAGTATGAATGTGAGTGTGAATGTTTGTTTGTCTATATGTGCCCTGCGATTGACTGGCGACCACTTCAAGGTGTACCCCCGCCTCTCGCCCAAAAACTGCTGGGATAGGCTCCAGCATCCCCGTGACCCTAATGAGGATAAGCGGTACAGAAAATGAATGAATGAATGGTTAGAATTTTCTGCAAAAGTATTTTTTTTAAACTCAAGTAAATCAATGGATAATTGTTTTTAAATAAAAAATGTATATAAAAAAAGAACAATTAAAAAATGAAAATGTTGTGACGTTGTGGACAGCAGGCTAAAATTAGGTTGGCGTGGTTTAAAATAAAGGCTTCCAATTATTAGGGTTTCAAAACAGGCTTTCTATTTAGGGTTAGGGTTTAAAGTCGGGTTTTCAGTTATAAGTCCAGCATTCAAATTAGGGTTTTCAGTTGAGGTTTCGGTTCGGGTTTCAAAGTAGAGTTTCCATTTGGGGATAGATTTTCAAATTAGGATTTCTAGTTAGGGGTAGTGTTTCTAAGTAAGGTTTTCATTTGGGGGGTTTACTTGGGGTTAGGGTTTGAAATTGGGGTGTCCATGTAGAGATAGGACTCTAAGGTAGGGTTTCCAGTTGGGATTAAGGTTTCAAATGAGAGTTCCCAGTTAGAGTTAGGGTTTCAAATGAGGATTTGGGTATCAAATTAGGGTTTCCTATTAGGGTCAGGGTTTGAAATTAGGGTTTTCATTTACTTTTGGATCTTTCACTTGGGGTTAGGGTTTCAAAAAACAGTTCCCAGTTCAAAGTAAGTTTTGGTTTTGAAATAGTGGTTTTCAGTTCGGGTTAGCGTTTTAAATTAGGTGTGCAACTGGTCTGCCTGTTTATTTGTCTGTCTGTCGAGCTATTTTTTTTCACAGTGTTTTACATTCAATTCTGCCTTGAGAAAATGTCATATCATCTCTTTCTCTGGTAGTTCTCCAGTCCACATTTACATTAGGACATGGCGTAAGTGCTGTGCCGTTAAGATCCCTGGAGGACTGGCTGACATGGCTCCAGGTTTTCTTGAGAGTCAAGACTGAGAGTTAGACTGAAAAAGTACTCTCACAGGAGCAAAGAGACAGGTACAGGAAGGAGCTCCATCTACTGGTAGTGCTTCTTCCTGGACGACACAGTCCGAGATCTCATTAGGGTCGCCAGCTCAAGCTGATTACGTCACGCGCTGAGCCATCCAGCCTGCTGGTTAATATTCACAGTGAAAGACAACCCTCAGTGTCCAACTGCTCACCATGCTAATGTTCTGACACCTTCCTTGCCAGTGAAAGGCTGCGGCGGCCATGCACATTGTAAGTGTGCATCACAGTTCACGTTAAGTAACCATGCAGGGGAGGTGGAAGTCACACACAGCACAATATTTGCAGCAGTGTCGTCAATCATGATGGTTGCATGAAAGGTCAAGCGGTTAATTATAGGCTTGTATTCGAAAGTGCAGACCCTTCATTGGATGGATAGTGCGGTGCAACAGGCTGTATATGTTTATTTCTACTTTTTGTGTGTGTGTTGTTAGTTATTATGTTTCCTTCTGGGCTCTGTGTTTATTTTCCTACTTTTATTGTACTGTTTGATTACTCTTTCAATCCATTTTTATTGAAGTCATGTTGACTTTTGTCCCGTAAGACTGTATGTACATTTATACGGCAGCTACAGTGTTAGACAAATAAAGTACATTTTATCTTTCATTCATTCATTTTCTATACCGCTTGTCCTCATTAGGGTCACAGGGATGCTGGAGCCTATCCCAGTTGACTTTGGGAGGGAGGCGGGGTACACCCTGGACTGGTCGCCAGTCAATCGCAGGGCACATATAGACAACCATTCACACTCACATTCATACAGATGGACAATTTAGAGTCGCCAATTAAGCTAACATGCATGTTTTTGGAATGTGGGAGGAAACCGGAGTACTCGGAGAAAACCCACGCAGGCACGGGGAGAACATGCAAACTCCACACAGAGATGCCCAACGAAGATTCGAACCGTGAACCTTCTGATTGTGAGGCCAACGTGCTACCCGGTTATCCACCATGCGGCTTTATTTCATCTTATTTATCTTTACTTAGCTGCAAAAATGTAGATCAGCCACACCTGAGCAGTAACCATGCTGTCTAATCAGCATCTTGACTTTAGGGGATGATTTATGAACTGGGAATGCTCACTAACAGATTTTGACAGATGTATGAACAATATTTGAGAGACACCGGCCTTTGGTGTCCAGAGAAAGAGTTTGACATTTTGGACTGTGCTGTGTTTATATTGTAGCAACCCTAAAATTCTGCTGTTACACACGTTTGTGTTCGGCGGGTATTTTAGTTTGATAGCGAGCTGTGGGGAGTAGAAAGCCCAAATGCTGCATGAAGGTCGCTCTCTTCTGAAGCGGCTGTATCGCCATGGTAACTTAGTCTAAACTCAACACCTGGTTGCAACCAGAGATACAACATTGGGAAACAAGAATACATACTTCAAATTTTTTCAAATTTTCCCTTTTTTTAATAGATAAGTGTTAATCTGTCAAAGTTGTGCAATGGTGAGCGTTGATAAATGAAAATACTGGTCGGGTATAGTTAGTACAATACCGTGCCAGCGGTTCCTGACTCGCTAGGCATTTTAGGAAATGAATTGGCCGAAAAATATGCAAAATGTGCAACAAGAAAGGCAGAAATAAATTTGGAAATAAGTTATAGCAAAGAAGAAGTTAGGTAAGAATGAAATCAGGAAAAAGTGGCAGGAGAAATGGAATAGTGAACCAAAAGGTCGACAATATCAAAAATTCAGAGGTATGTAGGAGTAAGAAGGGAAGCTAGTAGAAATAGGAAAGAAGAAGATATTATTACAAGAATGAGGTTTTGGCACACATATCTAAATAGTTCTCTAAAACTAATAGGTAAACACAGTACGGGTTTGTGTGAATATTGTAATGAAGTAGAAAACATAGAGCATGTATGAATTTATTGTGGTAAGTATAATCGTGAAAGGGAAAACATGAAGAGGAAATTAGAAAGAGAGAATATTAGGATGATAGTGGAGGATATATTAAGGGTAAATTCAAAGCATATGGGGTTTAGGGAAATACACAAATTCTTAAGGAAAACAGGTTTAGATAAAATGATTTAGTTTTTCAGTTTTTTATTAGGTTGGTTAGTGTATTTGTAGTAGTTGCTTTGAGGGTTGTCGTTTTAATTTGTTATGTATTATTATTCATTAGTGTATTTTTTAATTTTATGGTATTTATTTGTATTTTTTAAAATATATATGTATTCTATGTTATTTTATTTATGTATATTTTGTTCTTGTTGTATTTTTAGCATCTCGAGCCACACTCCTTATCAGAAGGTGGCGGTAATGCTCACCATGAGTTGGTTGCCAACCGCCAATAAAAAAATTAAAAGAAGAAGAAGAAGAAGAATCGGCCGCAGCCGCTGACGAGTTAGCCAGCTAGCATGGAGGTGTTTGTTTGTTCCCCGGCTCGATCGAGGTTTTCCAACTTTGTGTTTCCAGAAGGTTCCGTGGTTCGGGATATCCTGCTGCGGTTCGGCCAACAACTGGTTAGTGTTCATGTCAGACCGAGTCGGCAAAAAGACCACGAAACAACAAGGACACAACTTCCGGTGTGGGCGGCACGCTAGTTTATAGCTATTCTTTAGCTTTAGCTAAAGAATACACCCTGCACGTTCTTAGGTGGTCGGTTTGTTTTTCTGCACGATTCTTCTGTTATGTTTTTAATTAGTTGTCGGTTCTGCCCACTTAATTTCAGGGTTTTATATAATGTAATTAATAACGGCAGAACTGGAACTATAAAAACAACTACGTTGACATTGAGCATAATTTAGTTTGCATTTGATTTACTTTGATCACAGTGATTTTATAAAATGATTTTTTGACGTCAAAGTGTCACATGACTTTTTGTTTAGGGGGTGTCGCCACATGACTTGTACGTCAGCAGAGATGGGCATCTGGCCCGCCTGGATGATCAGGTGCAAGGTGGGGCTGTCTATCACCTGGTACCCCGTCTCCTTGGAGGGAAGGGAGGTCAGTGTCAGCAAGGAGAGGCAATCAGAAAGTCGTGTCCCAACAATGGACGGTTGTTTAATGACCTCCTTGCATGGTGTGTGCAGGGTTCGGTTCAATGCTGCGAGCTCTTGGCGCTCAGATCGAGAAGACGACCAATCGCGAAGCCTGCAGAGATCTGAGCGGACGACGCCTGCGAGACGTCAACCACGAGAAAGAGTGGGTTCTGAGCTGATGAGTCGAGTTAGAGTGAATGATTTGGTGCCACCGTAGGACAGTCACCATTACCGAAGACACTCAAGACAATGTCTGATCTTTCAAGGATGAAATACAATATGCTTTATAGTTGTTATTTTGGTATAAAAGGCTAATCACTGGATGGCATTTCATTTATTTAATGTCTTATGGTTTGAAATAACTTGTTCCTTGCATGCAGGATGGCGGATTGGCTGAAGCAGCAGACAGAGCGCGAGGCAGAGAAGGAGCAGCGTCGTCTGGAGCGTCTGCAGAGGAAGCTCATGGAACCCAAACACCAGTTCAGCGATGCCTCATACCAGCAGCAGTGTCATGACCTGTCCGAGCGACTTGAGGACTCGGTGCTCAAAGGTCAGCGGAGCGGTTATATTGACACACACGTCCTTTCTGTTGTCTGATTGGGGTATCTGTAGGTCTGCAGGCAGCGTCCAGCTCCCAGGTGAACGCCCGCTTGTCCCCCAAGAGAGACACCTCCAGTCAGAGTGAGCCGCCACTCAAGAAGCCAAAGAAGATGGGGGCGTGTTTTTGGTGAGTGACTGTCACGAGAACGCACATTATCATGCTGGTGTGATTATACATTGTTTGTCATGGCAACAGGACTGGTGTTGGCGAGCTGAGCTCAGAGGATGATGACGATTCACCATCCACCTCCTCCTGTGCAGCTGCTGCTTCCGATACTGTAGAGAGGGCAGGGCCTGGTCCAAGCAGCAGGTGGCTGTGGCATTTTTTTGTTGTTGTCTAAAAATGGACAGTTTGTCACAAATGACATTTGTTGTGGTCAGTGTGTTGGCCACGCCTCCCCAGGAGGATGTTGCGGTCCAAGAGGCCACGCCTGCCCGGGAGGAGGTCGCGGTCCAAGAAGCCACGCCTGCCCGGGAGGAGGTCGCGGTCCAAGAAGCCACGCCTGCCCGGGAGGAGGTCGCGGTCCAAGGAGCCACGCCTGCCCGAGAGGAGGTCGCGGTCCAGGAGGCCATGACTCCATCGGAGGAAGTCGCGGTCCAGGAGGCCATGACTCCATCGGAGGAAGTCGCGGTCCAGGAGGCCATGACTCCATCGGAGGAAGTCGCGGTCCAGGAGGGCACTCCCCACCAAAAGGAGGCCGGGGCTGTGCCCGTCTGCTCACCTGAGCTGCAGGTGAGAACACCTGCCCCTATGTGACGATTAAATGATGCGGGTTTTTGTTTCTGATGCGACTTGCATCTCTGTGCGTGTTTGGTGCACAGCGTGGTGAAGATGAGAATGATGGTGGCATGGTGACAGTCAGCGTGTCGTCTGCCAAGAGTATTCAAGAGCTGGAATGTTTGGGACTGGAGGTTCTCAAGCAGGAACTGATGAGTCGTGGAGTAAAGTGCGGTGGGACGTTGAGTGACCGCGCAGCCCGCCTCTTTGCTTTAAGAAACCTGCAGAAGGACCAGATCGACCCAGTGCTGCTCGCCAAGCCCGTTAAGTCCAAGAGGAAATGAAGACAAAGGTCAAACAGAAAGGAAACGTCGTCTTTGTTTTTTTTTAATTACTTTTTTTTTTTTAGCTTGTTAGGCTCAAAAGCCAGGATCCCAGGTTGTGACCTGTGGATCGTCCACCTCCTCGAAACATTCGATGACATCGCCAACAAGGAACGTCACTTCCGAGTCAGCTGACAGGCCGCACTCCATTCCCGCCCTCACGGTGTTCACATCATCTTTGTGGTGCTTCAACGCCAAGAGAGAACCTTTTGAGGAACACATGCAATCTTCAATAAATTTGTCAACAAATCCGGAATGTGTGTTTTTATTTTGACCGAAACTATACTCACCCTCCCACAACGTGTCTCGACCTCGGATCAGACGGAATTTGAGCTTGCGATCAAGCTGACCTTTCTGAACACGACAGCCGGCAACTACCATCTTCTTCTTGCCTACCGTCACATCAAACATGGCCAGGACCGTCGCCTCACCTAGTGGGCAGACCCAACTGGTCAAAGGCCGAGGTGATGACTGATTTGTTGCACATTACAAAATGACTCACCCACAGTGTTGTAACGTACAATAGACGGCAACTTGCTATTTAGTTCCACCCTAAGCTCATCAATCAGCTTGTAAATGATGCTGTGAAGCCTGACTGGGATGCCTCGTTTAGCCGCCATCTGCTGAATGGACTTGCTTGCCGCCACGTTGAACCCATACACACTGCCTGAGAAGGAGCCATGTCACTAAAACTCACGTCACAAGCCAGTGATGTTACAGACTCGTACCGCCAAAGGTCTCCGCCATGTTGAGGTCGTTTTCGGCAATGTCGCCGATACCAAAGTGAACAACCTCCAGTTGACATTGGTCCTGAGCATCGTAGGTTTCCAAAATATTCAAGATGGCCTCCACAGAGCCGTCAACATCAGCTGGGGGACGGTAATATAAACATCTAGAAAAACATGGCTGAAATGTGGAGGCGGCGGTAGCGTTTGTACCTTTGATGATAAGCGGCAGGCTGAGATTGTCGTCACACGTCTTCTCGCTGATCCTGGCAGCAAACTTAGTGTTTTGGTACAGATGCCGCTTCCTCTGGCGCCAATTGAGGTGGGCCAGTGCCTCCCTTTCCTTCCTGTACTCATCCACGTGTTGTTTCTGTTTGAGCTCGATGGCATTTTCCGCTGCCCTCAGCCTCTGAAGCGCCTCCTCGTGATTCCTCCAGTCCACCACCTCCCTCGCTCGTTGCTGTAGACACGACCATAATGTCATCACCTGCTTCGGGCGGCAAGAAGGGGCTGGCATCCTGACCTCAGACTCCACCTCCAGGAAGGTGTCACCAGCAGACGGCACCTCCTTCCAGCCAGTCACCTCCACTGCCATGCTAGGCCCCACCTCTGTCACCGCTCGGCCCTTCTCATCAAACAGGAAGCGCACCTTTGCCCAAGTCTTTCCTGCCACGAGGATACAACCTCGCTTCAGCGCCCCCCGCTGGACTATGGCTGTTGTGACGGGGCTGACAATGTGGAGCATGAAGCGGAAATCAAAAAACTTCCTTTTCCTTACAATCAGCCAAGATGAAAACCACTCACCCTTTGCCTTTATCTGTGCGACTCTCGATGACCACGCCCTCCACCGGGCCGTCAGGCTCTGCCTTCAGCTCCAACACCTCCGCCAGTGCCACCGTGGCTTCAACCAGAGCCAGCAGGTTGTCACCCTGGCGATGGCAACAACAGCTCATTCCAACAACTGGTGATGCATCACAAAGCGTTAAAAATGACCATACCTTGAGGGCAGAGATGTGAATGGCCTGAACGTCTCCTCCAAACTCCTCGCAGACAACATCGTGAGCTAGGAGTTCCCGTTTGACCCTCTGAGGGTCGGCCTGGGGTTTGTCGCATTTGTTGACTGCTACAATAATGGGAACTGCAACACACGACAATGATGACAGTCTAGCCAACACAACAACTGCAGGCGTTGTGCGTACCTCCAGCTCGCTTCGCTAGCTGGATGGATTCAATAGTCTGAGTCATCACGCCGTCATCTGCCGCCACCACAAGAATGACAATGTCTGTGGTGTTGGCACCACGGGCCCTCATGGCGGAGAAGGCTGCGTGACCGGGTGTGTCCAAGAAGGTGATCATCTCACCTGTCAGCAACTCAACTGCAAGAGACCAAAACCACAGCGGACTTGTCGCTTCCTTGAACGCATTGCAGCATCAGTGGTTCTGACGCTACTACCTCGGAACGCTCCGATGTGCTGCGTGATGCCGCCAGCCTCCGTGGCGGCAATCTGGCTCTTCCTCAGACTGTCCAGCAATGTGGTTTTGCCGTGGTCCACGTGACCCATGATGGTGACAACCGGCGAGCGTTGCACCATTCTGCTCAGTTCTGCTGGGGGTCTATGGGGGTCATAGATCAGTGGTTAAAAACTGTTTTATGAAGTCACACTGCTGCTTTTGAGTGAGTTCAACATATCTTAGTAGCATCAATCCAGTTGGCCACTTAAGAACCCTACATGTGCAGTACCTTCGCACGGCATCTCTGTTCACTCTCTCTTGATTCTCCCTCAGTTTGGCCCATCGAAACTTCATTCCTGACAGCTTCACCACCTCTTTGATCCATTTCTCATCCAGAACCGAGTCTGGCTCCAGCGAGTCAACATCCAGCGGCGTATTCAGCAGCGCCTCCACAACATGGTCTGGAAACACCACAAACATACAGCAGAACATCCCAAGTAGTCTTCTGCAACGCTGGTCGTTCTTCTCAGGTTAAAACTATTCTTACCGTCATACAAGTGGAAAAAGAAGTTAACCCCAGTATAATAAAAACATTTGTATTTAATACTATTATCATTAGAAATAGTAAAGTGTTATGTTTCATTATATTGTGTTGAACAGCCAGAACCTTCCCTCTGTCAAAGTAAGCTTTATTTCCTGTTCTATGGTTGTTGTTACAATGGTACCTTACTGTATTGACCCAACAAAAAAGCTTGTGGAGTTCATTTAGACATGATGACACTCTGAAGCACATTTTGGTTGAAATCTGGAGTGTGACACTCTTGGCTGAGCGTTTAGTTTTATCAACATTGGCTAGTCAATGTTACAGTGGCCTGAAAAAGTATCTAAAGCTTTTGGAATTTCTCATACTTCTGCATAAAATCACCATCAAATTTAATCTGATCTTTTTCAAAATCACACAAATAAAAAAACCATCTACTTAAACTAAAACCACCCAAACATTTATAGGTTTTCAGATTTTTGATGAGAATAAACATGCAAACAATGACAGAAAGGAGAGGAATAAGTAACTGAACCGTCTGCCTAAGGAGACTTTAAGAGCAATTAATGCCAAAAAAAAAAATTAAGTCAGGGGTGTGTCCAATCACTGACAAGTGGCTTAAAGCTGTCATGCTCACTATAAAACATACACCTGGTAAGTATTGTGTCTTGATGAGAAGCATTGCATGCTGTGCACCATGCCTTCTATAAAAGAGCTCTCTGAAGACCTGTAATCAAGAACTGTTTACCTGTATAGCTGGGAACGATTAGAGAACCATCTCTGGAGGTTCATGAATCCATAGTTAAAGAAATTGTCTACAAATGAGAGTTTGGCACTGGTGCTTCTCCCCACCAAGGAGTGGCGGTCCACCAAAAATGACGCCAAGAAAATACTTAGTGAGGGAAAAAAAATAAAGTTGAATTAACTGGGAGGAACACAGGAAAAATGGAACGGCTCACCAACATTAAAACCTCATCCCCACCGTGAAGCATGGTGGCGGGAGCATCGTGGTTTGGGGCTGTTTTTCTGCCTCAGGGCCTGGACAATGTGCAATCATTAATGGAAAAATTAATTCTAAAGTGTTTTCAGGAACCGTTGACGATAAAAATAGGATGCAGTGATCCAAAACAGACGTAAATCAACTTTGGAATGGTTTCAGAAAAACAAAATACACGTTCTGGTGTGGCCAAGTCAAAGTCCTAACTTGAACCCCATTGAGATGCTGTACCATGACCTAAATACATGATTCATGCCAGACATCCCAGGAATGTGACTGAACTGTAGCAGTTATGTAAAGAGGAATGGTCAAAGATTGATCCTGTGTGATCTGCAACTAAAGGTAGTGTCTGGTTGAAGTTATTGCTGCCAAAGGGAATGGGGGGAGCAACCAGTTAAACTAAATCCAATAATTCAGTTACATATTTCTCCCCCTTTTGTCATTTTTTGTATGCAAACATCAATACAAAAATGAAAACATACAAATGTCTGGATGTTTTTTCAGATCGTATTTTATGGTGATTTTATGCAGAAATGTGAGAAATTCCAAAAGCTTCGGATACTTTTTCAGGCCACTGTAATAAATAGAGCAGTCATTATTCAATTCATCCTCACTGATTATTGTGCATACGACAGAGAATTGAACAGAGCTACATAGTATTAAGTCTAGAGCCTAAAATTTAATATGTCTTCTTACCAACGTCTCGGTTGATGGCCCGAGCGAGTGCCTCCACTGTCATCCTTCGCTGGATCTCCACTTCCTGTTTGTTGATGTTGACCTTTGGCTTCTGCTCCTTCTTGTGACCTTTGAACTGCAGCAGGTTACAAAGTGAGGTCACATAACGACCCCAAGCGTGGGTGCGCTTTTCTTGGACCTTGACAACTCACCTGCTTGGAGGCCAGGGCCCTGCAGGTAAGCAGGGGTGCTGGGCTTGAAACAGGACAGACCAAAAATGGAGAGAGGAAGGTAGTGGCATGCACAAGGTGCCGGGCGCCGTGCACCACAGAAGACATCATCTTCATGTCTGTGAGCAAAGTGCAACATTACTGATTTCTTCAATCAATCTCCAATTGCTTAAATTTTGTATGAACCCAGTCCATCTAACCACTATGCTGCTTATCCTCTCTAGGATCGGAGGGGTATGCTGGAGCCTATCCCAAATTACCTAGGGCAAGAGGCAGGGTACAGTCTGGACTGGGGCACTGTAGGGTATATATAGACAACCATTCACACCCATATTCATACCTATGGACAAATTAGAGTCACCAATTAACCTAACCTGTAATGATGGAAATTTTAGCTCTATTTAGAGAGGCTTCTCTCACTGAAAAGAGCCGGCTCTATTTACAATCAACACAACATCAACAAAAACACCACACAACAAAACACAAATGAATGTGAGTGTGAATGTTTGTTTGTCTGC
This sequence comes from Oostethus manadensis, assembly GCA_024372805.1. Classification (NCBI taxonomy): domain Eukaryota; kingdom Metazoa; phylum Chordata; class Actinopteri; order Syngnathiformes; family Syngnathidae; genus Oostethus; species Oostethus manadensis. Next base: position 1,075,754 of record QODF01000076.1, read on the forward strand.
CCTGCGATTGACTGGCGACCAGTCCAGGGTGTACCCCGCCTCTCGCCCAAAGTCAGCTGGGATGGGCTCCAGCATACCCGCGACCCTAATGAGGATAAGCGGCAAAGAAAATGATCAAATGAATAAATGAAAAAGATCCAAACAAAAAGAAAAAGCAGCATCCAGTTGTGTGTCTTTCCTGAAGATTAGCGTGCATAAAAAAACTCTTCCATATGCTGTGTGTTTAACCCCGCCCTAGGGCGTCACACTGTAAAAGACAAAACACGAGGAACAAACAAATCGGCTCCCACCGACGCGAGTCGGCTCTTACAGCCGATTCGATCGCGACCAGCACATCACTACTAACGTGGTAGAAAGACGGAGTACTGGAGAAAACCCACGCACGCAAGGGCAGAACACTCCACGCGGAGATGCCCAACGGAGATTCGAACCCAAATCTACCAGATCTCCCGACTGTGTGGAATAAAATCTTACCTGCGTGAAGCTTCTGCGTTCCACGAAACAAACATCCGCGTCTGTATTGCTCAGAAGGCGCCTCGTCCTGACGTAACGTGACAAACACATAAAACGAAAGAAACAAACATGTTCGTTTGCGTATCTGAAAAGTGTTTCGTTAGCAGCTCATCTTGAAAATCAAAACTAGCGTATCTGTCGTTGTCCTATTGACACGGGCGCCGCCATGACACTCTGCCGGCACGGCAGATGGAAACGTTACCGCCCCCCACAGACCTGGAGTGGTACTACAGCTCTTGTATATATTTTTGTAAACAACTGACGTCTTTATTCGCCAAATGTTAAATGCTGAATTGTAAAACACACCACAGTCTTTCTTTCTTTCATGTTTTTTATTTCAATCTCATAATCATTTTACAACACACACAACAATGTATATAAATAACAGGCTGGTGCCAAATTCAGAACTCAATCCAATTCAATTGATGAATTTTAATGCCACAAGGATGTTCAATTGAATTTGAGTTACAGAAAGTGGAATTTAATTCAGAGAAATTCATTCTCATCACATATCAGTGAGAATGATACTTTAACATACATTTTATTCCCAATGGAAGTATAGACACTAATATTACTCTTTGGTTTTGGAATGGTGTGGTTGTAGTAGGAATCGGTTCACCTAAATGAACGACGACAGATGTCCTTTTACCTGTGTAATCATTTTGCATAATGCTGTTATTACAAAAATGAGAGTATAAACGAGCTCTGGCCTTCAATTATATATAATTATTATTATACTTTGGAGTATAATTAAAGTATAAAATTATCATTTATTGCATTAGTGTACTCCAAACAAAATGTCCAAAATGTTTAGACAGCAATGTTAAGGACTTGGATGAAGCAAGGTATTCTGGAGGACAAAATGCTGATCTATACTCCTATCCAATAATTTGAAAGTTTTAACAATTTTAATGATCTGTTTCAAAGCTTTATTGTTACATACCCCTTAATTATGCATCATGAATGTCTTTAAATTTCATAGAAATTCAATTCTACATACTGCAATTTAAATTTGAATTCTGGTTCCCATTTGTAACCGCAATTCAAATTCAATAACTGAATTGGAATTTAGAGGTCATTCTCCATTCAGTTCTGCATTTTGTACAGCCCAGGTAAATAAGTCTCCCGCTATTGTACAATTACTCATTGTGATCGTGTTCCTGCACACACTGTAAACTTTGGGTGACAAATCCATCCACAACATGAAGCAGCATGGAACACGGAGGTTGATAAATCACACAATTAGCGTCTCATTTAACGAAGCACTAAGTTCAATTCTTTGTAGTGCCGCTCATACAATTCAACTTTGTTTGTTGTGAGGACTTTCCCTGATGATTTGGTCTACAAAATGTTAGTCAAAATAATATTTAATAATGAATGTCAAACGCTATGAGAAAAATCTAAGTCTTTTAGTGTTTTTCTTCTTTCTGCGCTCAACTAAAATTGAGCCTGATCATTTCATTGCATCATTTCATTAACATTAGCATTTACTTGAATGATTGGTACTATTGACAGTTTGTTTAATGATGTTGTTGCTTATTGTCTGGCTAGTAGTGCAAACTCCACCATCTGCACACGACAAACTGAAACATGCATGCCACCACGGGAGACAAAACACAAGGAAATAAGGATTATGCTCCCATCAGCGTTGACAGCAACAACACGGATCTATTCTATCGGCACCGAGAAATATCACTCTAGCAAATGTTTAATCACATGATGTATTGCAGGTATTCTAACATGAATTGTCTACCATCAATATGACCTTGATTGCGTACCGAGGTAGAATTCAATGTATCATTTATTTTGTTACTTCTTTATCGCCACAGTGTATGGTAAACAAGCCCTCAACACCCTTCTTTGTAGCACCATACGTTTAAATAAAGTGGTTTGGTCAGAGTGAAAAGGCACATCCTGACGCAGGAAACATGCTTACACCATCACCGCCACAATAAAGGACTTCCTGTCCTCAGCCTGGCAGGACTTGAAGATTGAGGGATTCATTGACATTTCCACACAAGCAAACTGGAAGAAAGAAGAAAGTCAAATCGAACTTTGAACCTTCAGCACCATCTGGCGGTTGAGCCGCACCGCTTTTTTCCTCACCTGCAGTCGCTGCCGCCGGCACTGATGACAAACTTGTCGTCGCAGGAGAAGCGGACATTGGTCACGTGAGCAGAGTGGCCAAAGTAACGCTTGTGTTTCCCCTGTGAAAGACACACCAAAGGTCTGAAATGAACTAGCTAAGATCCACATTTGACGAGGCAGACACTTCATGGCGTACAAATTTGTCGGAGCACGGGAAGTCAAAGAGCTTGATGAGGCCGAAGTCGTCTCCGGTCACGAGGTTGAGGCCGGCGTGGGACACGCAGGCACAGTTGACATCCGCCTTGTCGGCGTTACGTGGCCATATTCCTAGGACCTCATCACCCAGCATGCTGGATAGAAGACACGAACATTTTAGGACAGCAGTGGTCTTCCAGGGAATCTTAGGGATTTCTGTACATCCCACCTGGTCCAGGTAGCCCAGGTGATCCTCTCAATTGCCAATGGCTCCGCGACAATCTTCCCTGAAGGAACCTCATGCACCTGTCGAGTATAGGTGCTGGTGGACACCTGCGAGGAGGACGGTGACGGACTATTGTGGTCATGAGGATAGCGAGCCAAGGGAGACAGGAGATTGAAGTCAACCTGAATGTGCTTGCTGTCAGCAGAGAAGTCCATCTGGATGACAAAACCTGGAATGTCCTTGCAGTAACCAATGCGGTTGAGGGACGGTCCCAGAGAAAGGTCGTAGAAGTCCACAGCGCTTTCAAGAGAACCGACTGCCAGAAAGCGGTTATCTGGGCTGAAGCTAGCACAAGGAATGAAGAGAGCCTTCATTCACATCCATAAAATATCTGCTGAAGAGCCAGGCCCAAAGTTCTAGCAGAGGACATACCGTACATCTTGGATAGCGACACTACGGTCTCTCTTCTTGCTCCATACACTGAGAGAGTTGACCAGCAGGATGATGAACTCTCCATTCTCCATGCCGATGGAAACCATTTCTCCATTGGGACTGTAGGACACACACTTGGCTGGATGTCCCACAGTCACTTTGTTGAGGAGTTTCTAAGACACAAACATTCAATGGTATGCATGGCTTCTGTGTAAAGCAGTCGGGTTCTGACTCTGCACCTTATCAGCCAGGTCCCAAATGCGGATGGTTCCGTCATCGCTAGCCGAGATGAAGACGTCCTTAAAAGGGTGAGCGGACAAACCCCAAATCCCGCCCTGTGTGTGTCCGTTGATCATGGTGTTGGAGGCGGCATTCTTTTCTCCAACTTCGATGATCTCGCCGTCTTTGGTTCCCACCAGTATCTTACCCTGGACCAGAGGACCACAAGCTGAGCAAGATCCGTTCTAAAAGGCGGATCCAAAGTTTGTCATGTTGCTCGTACCTTCCCCCTGCAGACGGATCGGACGTTCTCCACTGGCTGGCCTGTCTCCAGCTGAAAAGCTCGGCATCGCTTCATCTCCTGGTCCCAAAGTTTGACTGCACCGCCTTCTTTGGTTCTGTCCATCACAGTGATTGGTGATTAGACCAGCTTTCCAAAATGTGTGGGGGTTAGGTCTAATTGGACATGCACTCACGGACGTTCTTTTCCACCGGTGACAATGAGCCCGTCCCTCAGCGTGGTGTACATGGTGAACACTGGACCACTGTGTGCCTTGGCCACCACCCGCACCAGGAAGTGTTCTCTCCACACGTACACATCTCCATTTATGGCACCAGTGAATGTCAGGTTGTTCTACACAAGACACACACACAGACTTAATAACCCGCAAAAAGCATTTGAAGGTCAACAAAGCTTCATTCTTTAGCTTACAGCACCAAAGGCGACAGACAACATGGTCTGTGTGCGTCCGTCCTCCACAGAGCCGATCACGCCTTTCTTGTACACCAGCGAGCCTCCGACCAGAGTCCAAAACTTGATGTGTTTGATTCCCACCGACACAAAGTGGGTGTCCGAGTCTGGTCTGAACTCCACCACAAAAATGCGCTCCGGATGGCCACCTTTACTTGTGATCCTGGTGCCTGTCCAGGTGTTTCAGTGTCAAATATGTGCAACAAACATTCTACAGGTGGTGCTGCAATAGCAATGGTTAGAACTACAGTAGGTCCCTGCTTCCCGTAGCAGTTCCATTCCACGCTTACCAGCGATTTGCAAAAATCTGTGAGTAACGAATACGTCCATAGGAATATCTATTTTTGATACACAGCTCACTTTTGGCCACATTTGGGCACCCAGTCAGGAGATTTGAAAGTTCTGGGTTAAAATCTCTTTTGGGTATCTCTGTGTGGAGTTTGCATGATTTCCACGTGCGTGGGTTTTCGCCGAGTACTGTGTGTTCCTCCTACATTCCAAAAACATGCATATTAAGTTAGTTGGCCATAGGTATGAATGTGAATGGTTGTCTATACATGTGCTCTATGATTGACTGGCAACGAGACCAGGGTGTACCCTGCCTCTTGCCCAAAGTCCGCTGGGATATACTCCAGCATACTTGCAACCCTATAAAGGATAAACGGCAGACAAGATGGATGGATGCCTCACTCCTCCCCTTCCAAACACTCCTGCTAGCTTGATGTTTATGTTCTCCTTCCCATTTCTGATCAACATTTGCAATTGAGGGTGACTGTAAGAATGACTAGGTTAGATTAAACTCCATGCCTCGCGCTTATTTAATGCTTTTTATTTAAACAAAAATGCCGATTTTCAAAAAAAATTAATAATAATAGTATCTGCATAATATATATATATATAAATACTTTGTAGCATCCTTCTGTACAAACGTCTTCCATCCAAGCACTTGTGTAGCACAACTTCAACACACTACAACTACACTACACACACTGCTCAAATAAATTAGAGGAACACTTTGAAAGCCCATCAGATCTAAACAGGGGGAAAAATGATCTTAATCCTCCAGGAACTGCTTGCATGCTCTAGCAACATGAGGTCGGGCATTGTCGTGGACCAGGAGGAACCCAGGTCCCACTGCATCAGCATAGGTTTTGACAATGGGTCCAAGAATTTCAGTCCAATACCTAATATCTAACCTGTAGAAGTCTGTGCCTAGAAGTCTTCCAGGGATATGCCTCCCCAGATCATCACTGACCCACCACCAAACTGGTCATGCTGAATGATGTTGCAGGCAGCATAACGTTCTCCACGGCATCTCCAGACCCTTTCACGTCTGTTGCATGTGCTCAGGTTGAAAGTGCTCTCATCGGTGAAGAGCACCGGGCGCCAGTGGCGTAGTTGCCAGTTCTGGTGGTTTATGGCAAATGCCAATTGAGCTCTACGGTGCTGGGCAGTGAGCACAGGGCTCACTACAGGACGTCGGGCCCTCAGGCCACCTTCATGAAGCCTGTTTCTGATTGTTTAATCAGAAACCTTCACACCAGTGGCCCGCTGAGGTCATTTTGTAGTGCTCTGGCAGTGCTCATCCTGTTCCTCTTTGCACAAAGGAGCAGATACCAATCCTACTGAGGGTTTAAGGACCTTCTACAGCCCTGTTCAGCTCTCCTGGAGTAACTACCTGTCTCCTGGAATCTCCTCCATGCTCGTCTTGAGACTGTGCCGGGAGACACATCAAACCTTCTTGCAACGGTTTGTATTGATATGCCATCCTGGAGGAGTTGGACCTGAAGGCGTTCAACCTCTGTACCGTCAGGTATCGCACCATGATATCAACAGCGATGTTGATCCAAGCCAAATGAAAAACTACAGTAGTAGAAAGTCAGTCAGTAAAAAATCAGCCACAAGAGATCAGTGGCCTCAACCTGGAAAAGCATTTCTGTTTTGGGGATCTGTCTGATCGTTGCCCCTCTGATGCACCTGTTGTTGATTCCATTAACAACGAAGCAGCTGAAACTGATTAGCAACATGTGCGTCATGTATTTTATACCAATGCGTCTACTGTCGTGGTGTGCAACTAGACAAGTAATATTGCTGTTGTTTCGCGCTGCTAAGCGACAGTAAAGTCGACAATACTACAAAATATGTCGACATAAACTGACAGATGTTTTAGTAATAAAACAAACACAGTGAAACACGACTTGATTAGTCGTAATGAGTCTGACAGACGGGTTGTCGACATAAACGGGACCGACTGACGACAGTACAATCTTGAAAAAAAATTGAAAATGCACACTTGATGGAGGAATAGTTGTTACCTTCCTGCCACCTCCACACTGTGATCACATGTTCAGGTTCCACTCCTACAGACAGCAGAAGCTTCCCAGTCGCACTAAAGTTAACGTAGCCCACACCTTTAGCATGGGAACAGCGTAGGATGGACAGAGTCTGCTTGGTCATGGCGTCCCACACGTGGATGGAAGGCGCAAAGCCTGTGATGAGATAAAAGAACTGTGAAGACCAAAAGTCGACTCGTGGACCCTAAGGAACCACAGCAGCACAAAATAAAGTGTCTATCTAAACAGCACATCATCGACAAGACCAAGAACCAAAAACCATCAGCGCAGGTGATGCGTAAGAGTGCGTAGACTGGGTCATGCTACATGATCACACTGGTTCTGTGACATTTGTCTCTTTTGGACTCTTTGGACAGCCAAACATCTAATTGCCCAATATAACTAAACGTTCATTAGCATCTTCAAGAATGCGAACCGTCTGCAAAACACTGAATTGATTCGACAAAGGTTTGAGGACGAGTCCTGATCCGGACAAACGGTGTCTCCAGTGTGATCATGCTCTTCACGCATTCATCATTCAGGCAGAACAACACATGAACCACAAATTCTTATCATACCACTCAGTCTACACTAAATGCTAAGCTATGTCGATTGCTGCTTCTGCTTGGATGAATGTTGTTTTCATGTGCGTGTTGACATGGCGAGCGAGAGCTTGAGCAGATCTGAATAGGACCCGGATCCCGGGATACTCACCAGACATGTCAGCTTCTACACAAACAACAAAGATGTGAGACACATCAAGTGCGCACATAACAGACTGTCAGCACAAAGTGAGGTGTGTCTTACCTGGCAGGTCCGTGATGTCACCTGATGAAGGGGCGAAGACAACAAGAAGGCAAGAGAAGACAAGCGCCATGGGCCAAAAGCAGCCAAGGTCATGCAGCAATGGTCAGAAAGTGATGTGCCAGTGAAGAGGACGACTGCGTGCCCGGCGGTGCCGGCACCACGTTGAACTCACCGATCTGCCCCGTGGCGATGACATTTTGGTATTTGGGATGCTGGTTAACCGTCAGGCAGAGAATGTCGTCTGTGTGCTCCAGATAGAAACTCTGAGTTCCTGCTGGCACGCAAAATGTTTGGGATACGGACGGCGCTCTGTGGCACGGTGGTGGTGAGATTTACCGACCGGAAGACAGGTTCTGGATCACCGCAGCAGCAGCGGTGTGAAAGATTATATCGGCGCCGTCGTTGAGGTAATGCAGGTTGTTGCGACAGTCAAAGCCTCGGTAGCCAAACACGTGCTCCAACTGAAGTTCCTGAGAAGACAAGAAACGATAAAAAGACAATGTCAGCAGGTTGAGACCAGATTAGAACACGGAACCAGACTGACTGACCACCACTTTCTTCGTCTTGGTGACGTTCTTCTTCATAAGTTTCTCAGGCAGTGGTGTTGCTCGACTTACTGAAAGTCTGGAAAGTTGAAAACAGGGTGAGGACCCAGAACAAGAAGCAGGATTAAGAACCAAGGTCAGGAACCAGGAACAAGTACAGGAAGCAGACATTGCCAACCAATAAGCAGCGGGTACCTCTCGTCGACAGGAAGTTCCTTGTGCTGCAGGTGAGGTTTAGTTCCTGTCATCTTCCTGATGCTAGAGGAGTAGACCTTGGTCACGTAGTCCACTGCCTTCTCCCGCGCAACGTCGCTGTCGTAGCCTGATGACATTACAGGAAGTATGTACATGAGCCCTCCAATAATACAAAGGGTTTTAAAATAACCAATGGAACAGACAGTGTGACCTCCGTCCTCCTCTGTGTCATCGTCAGACTCTTCGCTGTCAACGACTTTGCTCTCTTTGTGACCTGGAGCCTCTCTGGTCCAGATCATGAGCGCAGTGTCGGCCCCGCCCACAGACAGCAGCGTGGCGTCGTCGTTGGCCCAGCGGACATTGGTCACGTTGGCGCTGTGAGCCACGTACTTCTTGAATTTGGCAAATTGACCCTAAAGGCAAAGACCACGTAAGTAGAAACAGAAGTCAAAGTTAAAGATTGGTCGCGTCTCACCCTGCATGGGAAGCTGAAGAGTTTCAGATAGCCGAAGTCATCCCCGGTGGCGAGCAGTTTACAATCTCTGGTGAGCGACGCCGCATTGACAAATCCGTACGTTGGCCATATCCCCTCACAAGTCGGACCCAGAACTGAAGTCCAGGTGGCCCAGTCCAGCTTGTTAAACTGGAAAACATGCAGAGTGAAAACAAGGCGAGAGCATCTGTGTGACAACATTAAAATGAGGGCTGGGGTACTTCGGCTGCATTAATGTTCTGTTTGCGTCCTCTGGGAGCTTCAAAGAAAAGTTGCTCTTTGTTTGCCGTGTTGACCTGCAGAAGTTTTCCTGCAAAGAGCCCGACAAGAAGTATGCGAGTTATACTCGTGGTTAGCATCCTAGCGAGACACCGTGCCGGGCTCACCTCGAGAGTCCCAGTCCACGTGAGTGATGATGCTTCCGACTCCTTTACAGATGCCGACTCTCTTGCTGGTCAGTACGTTGTAGATGTCTACAAAGGAATCCTGGGACGCCACAGCCAAGTACTTCCCTGCGTCTGGAACACAGTCAGCAAAACCCCGCTGGTTACTTCCCACGATGACCCCAACTTTGACTGCGGGCTGACTTCAGGTACCTTGGGAGAAGCGTATGTCGGAGATCAGCTCCTTCCGGTGGTGAAATGTCACCATGTCCTCCAACGTGTCAGCGTTCACCACCAGGAAGCTGCCATCGTTCAGGCCCACCGCCAGCGCTTTGCCGTCCGGAGAGAAGGTACAGCACCGCCCACCTGAAAAAAAGTCAGTGGTCACATTAGGGATTGGGAGCCATGGAAAGAAGCTATTCTAGCCGTACCTTTTTTGAGCTTACGCACTGCAACCATGCGGTGATTGGCTGACAGCTCCCACATTCGCAGGGTTTTGTCGTCGCTGACGGTGGCGCAGACAGGAAGTAGCGGGTGAGTGGCCAATCCCCAAACCTCACCTTCCATGTGACCCTGAACACAAACAAGCCTCAGGGCGTTCACCATCGCTTTCCCATTTGTTGCATTTGTCTTATGACGTCATCTGACCTGAACCAGAAGTGTCATTGGGCCGCTCTTGTCAATCTCCAGAATTTCTCCATTCTTGGTCCCCACCAAAATGTGCCCGTGACCCAGAGTGATGGCTCTGATGGATGGGTTGTCCTCCAGCAGCAGCCCTGATGGGACCAAACATGTGATGCGACCAGTCACGTGACACGACCACACCACAGCGTCCCACCTTTGGAGGACGGCGACAAAAGCGCCCTCTTGATGGCGTAGGTCTTCAGACATCTTTCAAACATGTCATCCCAGAGTTCCACCACACCGTCTTTCCCGCCTGTCACAAAACCCTGGACAGAGAACACAAAGCCATTGATTGACTCGTCTATCTGTGAAGTAAAATCAATACGTGACCTTGTCCAGGGAGCACATGGCGAACACAGGGCCGTCGTGGGCCTTGACAGTCTTGATGAGGGTTGTCTCTCTCCAAATGTAAACATCGCCGTTTGTCGCGCCCGAGAAGACAAAGTCCTCCGAGCGACCGTAACATGCCGACATCATCGTCTCCTGCTTTCCGAGGTTCCCAAAAATTCCACGTTTGAATGTCAGACCGCCACCTGGTTGTAAAGAAAAGAACCCAAATGACATCCTGTCATTTCCTCACCCACATGACATATTGGCAGCTGCCAAATAGCTAGTATCCTTGCCGGACCGTAGAATGTCAGCTAATATAGCAGATAGGTGGCTAATTAGCCTACTTGCAGTTGGATGTTAATGGTTCCACATTAAAAAATATCGCCCATAGCTACTTTTGATGGCTCGCTGTTAGCAGTGCTACCTGAGTGCTGCCAGAACTTGATGTGTTTCACCCCCAACGTCACCAGCTTGTCCATCCTGAATGGATTACTCTTCACCACAAAGATCTTGTCCTTGTGGCCCCTGCAGAAGACCAAGACTGTGAGGTCTGACATTTTATATGGTGACTGCAAGGCCTTATACTTGGTACCTGGTTTTAGCAAGTTGCTCGCCTTTCTTCCAGTCCCAGATGACGATGGAGTGAAAGTCATCGATTCCAACAGACACCAAACTCTTACCATCCGCTGCCAAACGTGAAAAATGATCAACATCTTAAAAGGCTGTGAAAATGAGGCGTGAGTGATCGTTCAACATTAGTGGCATGAAATACCCGTGAAGTCAAGCGCACAAACTCCTTTGCTGTGGTGACCTTTGAGCAGCGACAGGCATTTCAGAGTAGTGATGTCCCAGACGTGGATGGCGGGGTCACGGCCCACCTAAGCACATAGACGACCCATCAGAAACAAGTTGTCAGTCCAGAATTCTCAGTGCATTGAATCGTTCGCAACTGGACTACTCAGGTTATTCGCCTCTCATCCGAGCAGGCTTTATCAGTTCATACTCAATGACTGAGTAAAACAGCTCTAGTTCAACTAAATAGACACCTTAAGACTAGTCTATAATTTACAGGCCTGTCAGTCCAAAAGTACGGTGCCGGCTAACTGTCTGTACCTGTGCAGTGGCAGTGTAGTCTTTCAGGGGGTGCATGGTGAGGCTGAGGATGTCGTCGTCATGGCCCTGGTAGAACCTCTGACTGTGCTGCAGGCGGTTGTAGACCACCGCCACGGCGGCCACGTGGTAGACCACCTCCCCAGTCTGACTGTAGAACAGGTTGTTACGACAGTCGAAGCCACGGTACCTGCAGGTGGTCGGTCCAAGGCCAACAAAGTAAAAGTTGTTTGTCTTTATCGTCAACACACTCACTGATGATCAGGTATGGCGATGAGTTTTACCCATGAACAAACTGCAGGCGAAGCCCCTCCTCTGGAGCTTTCGGCCTCTTCAGGGAGCCAGTCAGCTTCCTCCGCAGCTGCAGAAGGTCGTCCTTGTACACCTGCCGCCACAAACACAGAGTCTAACATAAAGTCTACTGAGACTTTTAGGGCGTTGAGGTTGATCTTTTTTCTAAAATCACCTGACGCTCATAGTTGTGCTGAGACTCCTGCTCGATGTCCGAGTCAATCTCCGGCACGTCGGATATGTCTGAGTCTGAGTCGCCGCTGTTGGAGTCCGCGTAGCCTTCTACGAGCAGGAAAATGTGAATACATTTGAAGAACTGTTATTCTCATGTTACCAGGCTCTTAGAGATACAGGTCCAGACCCAGAGGACTTTTCCAGGAAGGGTCCAACCTAAACGCCACAAAATGACTTAAAGGGCAAACCTTTTACCTTGGAGGAGGGGTTCCAGGACGCCATTCATAACTCCCTCGGGTAGGAACCGCCACTGGAAGACAGCATGATCAGCACCACCGGTGCTGACGACCCACTGCAGGTCATTGGACCATCGAACGTTGGTCACATGTGCAGAATGGCCAATGTACTTCTTGAATTTGGCACCTGTTTGAAGGTAGAAACGAGTGAGGCTTGGAGAACAATCTCTGGCAGGTGAAAAATGGTGGAACGGACCTTTCCTGAGACACGGGAACCTGAAGAGTTTAACAAGGCCAAGGTCATCCCCTGTCACTAGCACGGCGCTGCTGTAGTTGGCATCCACCGAGTTGACGTTGGTGATGTTGGAGTATTTGGGCCAGATGCTGTTTACCTCCGGCCCCAGGACACCCGTCCATGTCATCCAGTGGATACCCTTGGCCTCTTCCTTGGACAGCACTTTACCTGCATTGTGCAAGCCCAAGGTCAATGTCTGGATCAATACACGGGATGATGCGGTGTCGAGTACCTGGCATCCGGTAAAAGAGGCGTTCTCCAGCACCATCATTAGTTTGCAGGAAACGGGAGTCCACAGACCAGTCCAGGTGGGTGATGAACGAGGAGGAATGGCCGCACTCGCCCACTTTTTTAAATCGCTGGGCAACAGCATAGATGTCCACCACACCATCATTGGACCCCACCGCCAAGAAGGAGCCGTCTGGTGAAAACTTGAGCTCATGAATGACCTCCTTCCGGTCCTTGATGTGCACCACTTCCGTCATGTCCCTAAAGTCACAAGCAGTACCATCTTACCTTCTTTATTCACCTTTACTTACAAACTTGCATCATGTTACTGAAAGCGCTCGTGACATATTTGACACTTGCTAAAAATCTGAGTACAGAAGACAAAAAAAGTCATAGATCACCTGACTCGCAGGACCGTGAAGGAGCCATCCTTCATTCCCAGAGCCAGCTGGGATCCGTCATTGTTGAAGGAAACACTGCGCACCGATTCCTCCATGTTACAGCGGGCCAGCAGAGTTCGGTCCGGAAGACTCCACAGCCTTAGAGAAAAACAGGAAGTGCCAACAGGTGACGACAGGTGATACAAGTGCAGTGGCTCACCTAACAGAGCGGTCGTCGCTCCCGGTTACAGCGACGGGCTGTTTTGGATGGAGGTCGAGCGCCCACAGTTCACCCTCACTGTGACCCTGCATCAGCAAAATCGGTTTGTCCCGATCTCGGACCATGACCTCAAAAATCTCACTGTCCTGCGTCCCCGCCAGAATACGGTCAGCCTTCCAGCAGACGCTGCGAATGGACAGACCTAAAAACGCCATGAGAGTGACATCAAGTGGTGCTCGGACAGCCGATGTTTGCATCCAAACCTTTGTATCCCTGCTCGGCTTCTCGAAGGTCAATTTTGGTGATGGGCTTGAAGTCGACGTCCCACAGTCGGACACAACCGTCTCTTCCTCCGGTGGCAAAACCTTCCTCACAGGCGTGCATGCTAAAGATCCCCGCCTGAAATAAGATGGAACTACATTTTCTCATCGGCCTCACTTCCTGCTTCACTCTGCTCACAAAATGCGTGTATGTGTGTGCACGGGCGTACACCGTGTGCCGCCTGTATCGTCCTGACCAGGGAGATCCCTCGCCACATGTACACATCACCATTGAGCGCGCCCGAGTAAGTGGTCTGCTCCTTGGCGGTGGCAACACACAAGATGGTCTGAAGGTCACCCGCCTTTCCGAAGATTCCTCTCTTGGGAGTCAGAGCGTTTCCGCACAAAGTCCAGAACTGAGGCCCGACAGGAAGCGGACAACAATTAAGTCTGGTTTTCAAAATAACTACATTTGTCGACAATTATTAGACACAGCCAAGCAAATACGCCAAATGTTAGGCCCCGCCAACCTTGATGTGTTTGACGCCACAGCTGACCAATCGACTGGAAACAAACGGATCCCAGGCCACATCAAAAATCTGCGGTGTGACACCAAAGGATCAATAACACTACGGATGGTTTGAGTGGAGGACTAGTCACGTGACTCCTACTCTGTCCAAGTGGCCAGTCGCCGTGGCGAGGACTCGTCCTCTCCTCCAGTCCCACACACACAAGGTGTTCTTGGCGTCTAGACCCACCGAGGCCAGTCGCTATGACAACAAAGCACATGACGAGCGTCACTCCATCACAATGCACTCACAGACCGAAGCGATGTCACCACAGGGGCAGTGCCTTACCTGTCCGTCCGCATCAAAAGCCAGACAGGCCACACCGTGCGTGTGCGCATCACGGAGGATAGAGACGGTCTGCATGGCGTACGTGTCCCACACGCAGATGTACGGCTCTTTCCCCACCTGACCCGTCGCCACCTGGACTTTGTCGGGATGGAGCGCCAAGCTGCGAGAGACACCGTGTGAGCGACCCGTTGAGTGCTGATCACGTGATCACAGAAAGTTTACCTGATGATGTCATCGTTGTGTCCCAAGTAAAACTTCTGGGTATGTTCTCTGGCATTGTAGACCACGCCCACCCCAGCCACAAAGTAAACCAGCTCCTTGCCGGCAGTGTAGAACAGGTTGTTGCGACACTGGTGACCTCGGTAGCCGTGCACCCACTCCAACCTCAGCTGGCACAGCGGCGCCGTCTTGTCGGTCATGTTGGCTCAGTCATTCCTGGCACGTTTACTTCTTGTACACTTCCTGTATAGACTTTTCACTTTCACCTTAAAAAAGCAATTATTCCACAGAATTTTGTTTTTATTGTGCTGACTGAAAATTAGAATGTAGTCACCATTTAAGAATGACAGAATAACTTGAATTACTTAGCAAAACCAGCCTTAAAGACGACATAAGGATGGTTAGTCGTAAGGTGAAAAGGTCACCGCCCCCTCCTCATCCCCTGCTGCCTGGTGGCACTTTTTATTGCGCAATCTTCACCAGCACCATCATCGTTGTCTGATTCCGTTTGGGTTCTGTCGGGTCCCAGCGGTGCCCGGTGCTTGCTGGTTGGAGTCCAAAATGAGATTAGTGCACCGAGCTGTCCACAACCACACGAGAGAATCAGCGCGTCGTCCCGCGTCGGCGTCTGCACTCCAGCGAGGAAGCCCTCTGACCCGGCCGAGACCCGTAGCAGAACCTTGGCCCGGAATCACGGCAAATAACCGATGGAGAACCCAAAGTGGAACGCCAATCACAGAGATAACCGCCCGCGGGAAAACGGCGAGATTAACGTCACCGCATCCGGGCGTAACCTTCAAAATAAAACATGCGGGATGAAAATGTTTTATTTCAAACGGCGATTTACATTCTAAATGAAAAGCAAGGCTTTACCAATGAACTGGTTGGTTTGTATTTAAAAACAAAAATCCTGAGCCTGTATTGCACTATGTGTCTAGTGGGCGATGCTGTGCTTTGGTTACTACTTGTAAGGTTAAGTACTGTGTTTATATGCTGCGTCTTCTTTTTTTGTTAGCCGCCCACCATTATTAGTGGTACATATTATATCACTTTAAATAACACAATATTGATATTCTGGCCGTCTTCATATTTGATGTACGTTGCAACATAAACAAGAACAATGTTTTGGGTTTTGACGAATTTAATTTTGAAGGATTACAGATTACACTCTTTTCCGTCTCATTGGCCGCTAGTCTTGCACGTTCGGAGTGAAGTGCATGCTGGGAGATGAAGTCTTTCTATCTGAACGAAAAACCTCGGTTCGCTACAAACGTGGACATTTTCATTTTGTATCAACAAATACCAGCCTGTGCCTCCTGAAGAGAGTAGATGAGTATGTCGACGTTAATTCTCATCAATGGCAACATAAGACTTTTTGCCTTAAAAACTCTTATCTTAAACGAATAGCATACAAAGTATTGGTTTCAGTGGAGCTAATATTAGCTTCAAAAAGTTAATGATAGACCATTCAAAGGATACATGATAAATAAACCAAAATAAATGATAGATAAATCAAAGAAACAGGGCACTTCCAGTTTGAGCTTTTTATTTGATAGCAAGAGAGCAGGCGAGCGTTTAACTGGGATACATGAGAAAAGCTTTAAAGTTGTTAAATATTCACCTTTCTCCTTCCAGATGTGATTGTGTAGCAAATTGCATACAAGTATAATAAGTGCACAGTGACCATACATATATCGGTGTTACGACTTAAAGGCAAGCAAGCACGTTGAATTTGTGGGAAACTTGAAACAGCGACATTTAGTGTACTTGTTAATCGTTTGTGTTTCAGGCGACATGCTGGTCAGCTTAGCATGCTACGCTAGGTGGCGGTGACAGTGGAAACAAAAAAAAAAGAAAAAAATGTTGGTCCTGCTAATCAACGACTGACAGAAGACGCCGCCGCTGATTTAAGAGAAACAACAACAAAAAACAAGGGGACAATGTCACTGACGAGTTGAATACGCACGTTAATAAGAAAACAAGACGCTTTTTTCCGTAGCTAACGCTATCGTTCAGATACCTCAAAACGTCACGCACCAAAAGCTTGAATATGTAAATTTTTTTTTACCTCATTACTGAGGTAATAATATTAGTTGTTTGGTAATTTGTTCACGTTTCCACTTGGTGGCCAATACTGCAAGGCTAAGCGTGTCACTTCCTGTTTCAAAGCCTCTCAGCACAAGATGCCGCTGTGCTCACTGCTTCTTCTTGCCAAACAAACTGAAGCGTTTCTCTTTGTCCTTGTCTTTCTTGACCGCATTCGATTCGCCGGACGGTGTTACGGCAAGGTCGCCACTCGGCCCGTTAGCATTGCTCAGCCCATTGGCAACACTGGCGTTGAGGATGGCCTGGATCCACGTACTCATTTCCTCCTACAAAGCCCAACATGAATATGGTCATGATTTGCAGTCTCCATGACAACATGACAGCCAACGTTTTTTTTTTTTTGGATCAATTATAGATTGACGCTAAACATGAAGAGATTAAACTCACTTCATCTTTGGCTTGGAACAGAAATTCGTTGCCATCAGCAACCCTGGAAAAAACACCTATGTCAAGTTTTTCTTTAACACCAGTCACCATGGTTACCACGCCAATAATACCTTAGCTTGAAGACATGTTTTTTCTTCTTGTAGTCAGAAGCCACGTCGCATGTGGCGTCCTTCAGGTTGACATATGGCTCGTTGTGATAGGCCACGCCTAGAGCAGCTGCCTTGCTATCCTTGTAGAAGCCCATTTCCTGTTTGCTGATGACACAGAGCACGTTGTGCCATGACCTGTCAATCACAGAGCAGACGAGTGAGCAGCACACGGGGTGGGGGGACAGTGCCAAGAGCATGAGGACTTCGATGGTAACCTATTGGACGCCTTCTTGTTCGGTCCCTCCCACTCGTGTTTGCGGTGCAGAAGGCCTTCCAGCTGCGACGGCAGCAGTGTGGACGACACGCTGCTTTTCTTCTTCTTCCTGGCGGGAGTCGGTGAGGGGGGGGGGCTTGGCTCCTTGGAGCTGCTATCTGCAAGCCCGTTTACCAGCTCACCACCAACACCATTCTGATTGACAGGAAAGCAGAACAAGTCACTTCCCGTTTCTCAGAAATAAATGAAGGACTAAGAATTGTATTCTGACAGGGACATGGTTTAAGAAGTGACCTGAGGGGAGTCCAGTTCAGACGAGACGCCGTTGTGATTGACAACACTGCTGGCAAAACGAAACAAAGGTTACAATGCTTATTGGGTGCAGTTCTTTTCATATCCACCATGCGGCGCTGTTCCCACACCTCTGGTCTGGTGGTAGGATGATAGGTGTTTCTGAAGATGGCTGTCGCGCCTTCCTCTGCGCCTCCTCCTCCTCCTGTTGCCTCCTCACCTCCAACAGTTCCATCTGGAGGATACGACACACTATCACGCCACTATCTTGCACTAAGACATCCCCGGAAGTCAAGGTCCGCCTCGCTCACCGTGGTCAGGCGCTCCAATGCAGAGAAGCGTTCCTCCCAGGTGGCAGCTGACTTCTCAAAGGCCTCGTGGCGTTTGATGAGCTTCTCCACCTCATCCACGCTGCAACCCACCTCCTTGCTGGACAGGTATGACTCCTGACCTAGAAGCCACGCCTCCGCTACACCCGCATCCCGCGAGAACTGGTGCACCTCCAGGACTGCAGGAAGCTCACACAGTGACGACTGGCATGACACACATATACCCCAATCATCGACACCTTACCAAGTCGTAGCCACTCCCATCGGTCTTCCCACTTGTCAATCATGTCTTTCCTCTTGTCTGTCAACTGCAGAAGTTTCTCTTTAATCTGACAAAAAAATGTACCACCTGTGAGTCTTTGTCACAGTCTTATTTTAGTACGATGCTGAAAGGGGGCCTCACTTCCTGTGATGCATAGTGTTTCTTAGCGAGCAGCGCCTTGCCCAGCTCCACGCACACGCTCATGTTGTCGTTACGAGCATCCACCTCCGCCTTGATGCCTTGATGATTGTTCATCAGCAGCTCCACAGATGATACATCGCTAAACACACAACACACACGGTTTTAGAGCCGCCTTCAAGCCAGCTTTGAATAGAGGTGCAGGTGTACCGAGGTTGCTCCTGGGCTTCGATGAGCCAGACCACGTGGTCCATCCACATCATCAGGTCACGGACCATGTTGAAGAAGCGGAACTTGTCGCCAGTGTCCAAGAGGCGGAGTCTGCGTTTGTCGCTGGAGTCCAGCAGGTCATTCCAGGCGGTCAGGATCTCGCTCTCTCTCTGCTGAATGTCGTCGGCTTTGTCTCCAGCATAGGCAGACTGAAGACGGGTCGCATCCTCCTGCAGCTGCCTTACCTGTAGCAAGAAGACAAAGGTCACTCACTGGGCTGTATGCCTCGTCACCTTTCAGCCACCACACCAACCTGCGTTCCCAGTGCCTGGATGTCACGTTCGAAAGCGGTATGCGCCCTCTGTAACAGGTGCACTGTGTTCTGGTCCCGGCCTGCCTCCTCAGGAAGCTTGTGACGTTTGTCCACAATGCGAGCCAGGATCTCCTTGGCATCATGGTAGAACTTGTGCAGCTCAAAAGAGGCAGCCAGGATCTGCGTCCGGGTGTCAATGAGCTCCAGTAGGTCAGCCCAGGCCTCGTTCAGCCCGTCCTTCCACTCGGCCACGGTGGCGGCGTCCCCATGGCCGCAATTAATAAGTTCATCAGCCTGCCGGTTGACAACGTCCACACGTTCCTGTCCGATGTTTCCCGTGTCCCGCGCAAACTCCCTGAAACGTTCCTGTAACATCTGACGCGTTTCCCACAGGACAAGTCACATGGAGTGCCGTATCAGCTTCACACATCCATGCAGCAGCTAACATCAACAGCTAACTGGATCCTAACCCAGTTGGTAAAGTTTTGAAGGTTGAACGGATGCCATCTGGACTTTTTGGACTATATTGGATGGGATTTAGGACAAAATGAAACGTAAATGTTGTGCTATCAGCTGTCACAGCCAATGAAAAGACAGAATAGTGAATGGAGAATGTTGATTGGGAGCAAAACGCAGAACATGACCCTCGTTTGGACATTTGTCAAATAGACATTGAGAAGGTCAGGATCCTCTTCAAAACAGCACCCTCGGACTTGATTCAAAGTTCTCTGGATCAACACAATCTACATTTGTCTACATGAAAGAGATTTTGCTTCAAGTGAATAATTTTGGATGTCTGGAGGAATAGTATGTATTCATGCTGGACAGAGAGGACCAATCATTTGAGGTGGGTCATGTTTACTAATATTGACACCTGACATAAAAAAAGTATCCTTCATAAAATTGCCCCTCCAAGCAGAGGGAGGTTGAGAAGGCATTCTGATGTGACTTCCATTGAACCTTCATGGAGTACACAAGCAGTATTAATAGCATTGCCAAAAGCAGCCTACCATGACGTGTTCATAGTCTTGTCCGAGTTCATGAGATCCAGCCACCATCTCCCTCTCGGCGATCCATTGTTCCAGGTCATCAACTTCCCGGTTGAGCTGGAAGAGGCGCAGCCTCTCGTCCAGTTTGGCCAGCCTCTCCTCAGACAGGTCTTTCAGGCTAGCGTACAATTTGTCCACCTGAGACTGACGCAAGCTGATGCGCTCGCTAGCATATAGACACACACACACACACACACAACCATTACCGTGGCAATGACGTTAACATGAAAGCAAACCAATGCTAACCTGTCTGGGTGTGTAGAGGCCACTAGTCCCCGACTCGTTTTGGAAAGCATGTGCACAGTCTCTGCGTAGTCCTCCACCGCCTGCTCCATGTTGTGATGTTTCTTTAGCATATTGACTGCACTCTGTTCATCCTGAAAACAGCCACATCATCAAACATCACGATCAACGAGAGACTCCACGCCCTTAGGAACAAGCGACTCCCCACACCTTGGCCTTCTCCTCTGACATCATGTACAGTTCTTGCTCGCTCATCCACGCCTCAGCCTCGGCCGCATCAAAGAAGTACTGCTGGGCCTTATGGGCCTTCCCCAGCCTGCTGCGACGATCCTCCACCTCCTCTGTCAGCCGCTGCCACAGAACCTGCAGGTCAGCCACTCGCCGTTGAGCGATGTCTGCATCTCCATCTTTGAGAAGCCTGCGACTCCGCTCTAGGATGTCGTCAATGCGCGGCCGGTGACCTTCGATTTCTTTCTGAAGTGTCTGCGGAGGACAAGGGCATTATTGGGCCATACTGGTGATGAGTGAGAGACCACAAGAGACACATCTTCACCTGGTTCTTCTTTATCAGCAATTGGACTGTCTGAAGGTTGTGTCCATGGTCAGTGGAGGTGGCGAGGGGCGTCCTCTCCTTGACCCAAAGCTGGACGACATAGAGACATGATGAAAATCAATTTATCACCGTCACCCGAAGATCAGATTGAGGTCATCAGCTACATACAATCTCATCCTCCACGTCACGATTGAATTGATGAACTTCTCTGGACGCCACCAGGAAGTTTTTGCGGCGGCGGAGTGGTTCCAGCAGCTCCTGGAACTTCTTCTCTACCAGCTGGCGTCGTCCATCTACATGGTCAGTGTCCATCACCTCCTGACCAAGAGCCTTGACATGAGTCTGCAGCTCCACCACCTCCCGTTGACGCACCTCGACCTGCTTTTCCAGCATCTGCAAACACATTGCACTGATGGAGCGCCGTCGAGTTCTGTAGTGTCCAAGGTGCTCACTGTACCTGTTGTTTATTCAGTAGGATGTTGACGGACGTCAGGTCTTTTCCAAAATCATCAGACTGGATCTGACCCTCCAACCCTACGAGCCACTGGTCCAGGTCAGTGCAGCTTTGTGTAAACAGCTCTGCCTTGTTGGCATCGAATAGACACTGAGCTTTGGTCTGGGTGGTGGACTCAAGCTCCGCCCACATCTTGTATAGCACGGCCAGCTTCTCCGTCACCACTGTCTCTGTCTCAGACTTCTCTGACACCAGTAGCATGCCATCCTATTGCAAAGGTTAAAGGTCAAGAAGAGAAAGAGTGGAGAGAAATGAAATTTTTAAAATAATCTAAATTTATTTCACTGTTGTCTCTCTGTCATGCTGGTTTTGACTACTTAGGTAAGGTAATGTTATTAACACTATAAGCAGCAGTAAGCACCATTTATTTGATGGCAAGGAAAGTGTGCTATCACTATTACTGGAACCACACTTCCAGAAACTCAGTACCTTCTGTATCTTGTCCAGCCATTCTTTGTTGGACTGCAGTTCGGCCATGAAGGCCTGGTGCTTCAGCCATTTGCTATGCAGATTCCGGGCCTCATCGTATGTCATGTCCTGAGCCGTTAGCATCTTCTCGTTGATCCAGAATGTCAGCTTTCATTAGGAAAAACAGCATGAAAAAGTCTTAGTGTACACTCAGCACAGGACTTAAATCACTACTGACTGACCTTCTAGGCTTTGAAATGGCTCAAACGATGTGTGTCTCTCTCGTGGACTCATGTATTATAAACATTGACTACGTTTACATGCAGTCATTATTCGAGTTAAGGTCAATATTCCGGTTTCTGAAACATTTGCAATAATAAGTATACAGAAATAACCGACAATAACATTCCTGCATACATGATAATTGTAATCAATCAGGAAATCCCGATCAAAACAGCAATGCACAAACATCACGACGAAATTTGCGTCATTTCCGCTTCTTCTTCCTGTATCCAAATTCAATAACAGCAGCACGTTGCTTACAGTCGCTTTTGTTTGTGCTTTGGTGCTGCTTCTGACCCACCACCAGTATTTGACACTATTCTCTGTCACTTTCTTCATTAATGACGAGAACTTGGAGAAAGAGGAAATGGAGTCACATGTCCCACTCTTTAGTGGCTTATGTACCTTGTACAAAAACATACGTAATGTTCCCGTCTTTCACCATACTAACTCTTCGCTCCCAAAGTGTGGGGTTTTGCGTGTTGCCGTGGTTATTAGTTTTTCCTTTCGAAAGGAACATGGGCAGAACAGAAATGTTTCCCTTTGATAAGAGTATCCTGATAGGCGTATACATGACCTAATATTCGGGTTGGAAAAGTAGTAACACAGAGGCAATATTTGGGTTTTTCAAAACCGTTATTGGTGTTTACATGGCCATGCACAACCAGGTTATTGCTAATATTCCAGTTATGAGAGAGTTATATGACTGCATGAAAACATAGCCATTGTTGCCAAATTCTCAGTAAGAAAAGTAGCTGTCCCAAAAGAGATGCATAACATGCAAAAGCACAACCTCTTGGGGGAGACAAAATGTCAGTAAAAACGCCTTCATTATGATAAGAAATACAAGTAAACTTAATTATTGGTTTGTTAATTTAAAATTGGCCCTTACTTCATCAAAATAAAATAATTTGAATATTTTATCTCAGGTTCGAATCTCTGTTGGGCTTCTCTGTGTGGAGTTTGCATGTTCTCCGTGCGTGTGTGAGTTTCCTCCCACATTCGAAAAAAATGCATGTTGGGTTAATTGTCCGTAGGTATGAAAGGTGTGAATTTGAGTGTGAATGGTTATTTGTCTGCGATTGACTGGAAACCAGTCCACGGTATAACCCTGCCTCTCACCCGAAGTCAGCTGAGATAGGCTCCAGCATACCTGCGACCCTAGGGTAAGCGGCAGAGAAGATGGATGGATGCCTCGCTCCTCCCCCTCCAAACTCTCCTGCTAGCTTGATGTTTGTGTTTTCCTTCCTATTTCTGATCAACATTTGCAATTGAAACAGCTGTTGGAATTTTTAGGTTAAATTAAACTCCATGCCTCCCCCTTATTAAAAGCATTTTATTTAATTTTTAAAAAAATGCGGACTCTGCACCGGTCTGTCGTGGTGAAGAGAGAGCTGAGCCGAAAGGCAAAGCTCTCAATTTACCGATCGATCTACGTTCCTACCCTCACCTATGGTCATGAGCTTTGGGTAGTGACCGAAAGGACAAGATGGCGGGTACAAGCGGCCAAAATGAGTTTTCTCCGCAGGGTGGCTGGGCTCTCCCTTAGAGATAGGGTGAGAAGCACTGTCATCCCCGAGAAACTTGGAGCAGAACCGCTGCTCTTCCGCGTTGAGGAGCCAGATGAGGTGTCTCGGGCATCTGGTTAGGATGCCTCCCAGACGCCTCCCTGGGGACGTGTTCAGGGCACATCCAACCGGTAGGACGCCTCAGGGAAGACCCAGGACACGCTGGAGAGACTACGTCTTTCAGCTGGCCTGGGAACGCCTCGGCATCCGCCGGGAAGAGCTGGACGAAGTGGGCGAGGAGAGGGACGTCTGGGCTTCCCTGCTTAGGCTGCTGCCCCCACGACCCGACCTCGGATAAGCGTAAGAAAATGGATGGATGGATTAATCAAAAAATGTGATGGAATTGGAATCATGAATCTTGTCCACACGTAGGAGGGTATTTTTAAATCTCTCCGTTTATGAAAAAAAAGGTGTCCACACAACCTCGTATTTAAAAGAAACGCATCCTCACGTAACCGCATAAATGCATTAGGAACCACAGTCATAAGCATGGCAAAACAGTAGGCAGTGATAGTTACTAAAATTCTATCCAATCAGAATTACCCTATGTCATCCCATCACTTCCGCAAAACATAAAACATAGCGCTAGGCTCGTGCATGTGTGCTGACAAGCAGGTAGAATTACTTCTAAACGTCGTTTTAGAATACAAAGTCGACCAGACACAAGAAAATATCCTCAGTTCTGAGGGCATCCATGTTTTTTCTGATGTAAATACAGGTATCGGGTGTGACGTCACAGCATACTTTGTCGCAGGCAGTGATGTTTGAAAACCTTCGTTTTAAGTGCCATATATCTGCGGGCTTGTGTGGATGATAGACCAAATCATGGAAAAGTAACTTTGTTACTTTGTTACTTTTTCCATGTTTCCATGTTTTCTTTGTTGAGACCACTAGAGATACCTGCCTACGTGTGGACAGGGCAATCGTGTAGCCGATCACACAGACCTAAAGTCAGCTGGGATAAGCTCCAGCATACCTGCAACCCTAATAAGGAGAAGCGGCATAGAAATTGGATGGATGGATGGCTTTAACTCAGTGCCCCTCAAAGTCTAGATTGTCATCACTTGTGACTGCTATGGGGCAGTGTCCGCTGCTGTCTCCAACCAGTACAGAAAAAGTTGCTAGATATTCCGCTAATCGCTTTTGAGAAAATAAGTCTTCAAAGTGTTTTGGAAAGTCGCGAGATTTAGCAAAAAAGTCACCAAGTTGGCAACACTGGTTATAAAGTGCAGCAGACATTAGCCTTTATGTCAGACTGACCTCCTGGCAGTCCTGTAGGAACCTTTGCAGATCTCGGTTGTCCTTCAGTTTAATTAGAAGCTCTACTGCAGCCTCCCTGTTCTTTTTATGCCTGAAACACCAAGTTGAAGTGTAATTATTCAGTCTGATTGGCCGAAAGGGTCTAATGCTAAGCTGAGATGAAATATAGCTGACCTGTCATCCACGGAGCTGACTCTCTCTCGGATCCGTTCGCCATTGATGTTCCCGTGACTCGCCAGCCGCCTGCCGGTCTCTACCACACTGTTGATCTTGTCCTCGTTGGCATCCATGGTGGTCATGAAGTCTTCCTGCTTCTTGATGGCGGCCTCAGCCCCATCCAACGTGGTGGGCATCTCCGAATGAGCCAGAATGTATTCCTACAGAGAAATCTGAGCTAAAACATTTCTGTTGAACAAGGAGCATCTAATCAATGGACACTGGACACTCACGACATTTCCCTTTAAATTTCCAATTTAAATTTCCAGTATAAAAACATGAAAAAACTGAAAATAATTGTAATTACTACCATCTACCAGCAGGAATATGCTACTGCTTCGAGGTGCTGGCATATGCTCCACCGACTCATTCCTGCTGTGATTGGTCGGCTTTTAGTAGATTCTTTCCTGTATATGTATGTGTGTATATGTATGTATATATATATATATATATATACACTCATTCAGAAGCCCTACAGCCCACCTTCGCAAACGTTTTCTCCAATCTCTGATCAACATTTGCAATAAGAGTGAGTCTAAGACATCGATTAGCTCCAGCTCCAATTACACGCTCCGTCTCTCTTTGATAGCTACTCATTGATTTCAATTAGTGCTTTCCTGAATACAGTAGGCTTAGAAACCTTTTCAGGGGGTTTCAAGTTACCGTACAATAGATTTTTACTGACGTCCTTTCTGAGTACTTAATGGACTCCGTTTCATTTCCTTTACAAATGCCAGAGGCTATTCTTGTTCCCATGATAGGACATGGGAACAAGGTCCATGGTAGGCTAGTTTATACAACAAAATAAGCACATTGGGGACAGACTTCCACAAGTGCAGTGAAATCTGTTTGCAATGGCTGCTCCTGTCGGTTTTTGTTGTATATAATGCGTTGCATCTGACATTTGATTGGCTTCCATCGTCACAGAAGTTACCCATCCCAAGTGTTCCAGCTCCGATTGGCTTCCATCGTCACAGAAGTTACCCATCCCAAGTGTTCCAGCTCCACATCTAGCACCACTTCTAATTTCTCACCTTACACCTGCTGGGGACACACGTGTTCTCACCTGGTTGTTGAGGAAAGCTTCAGCCTGTTTGGTGTCCCTGAGGAACATCTGGTATGCGTGAGACTGGGACAGCCGGTTCTGACGGTTCTCCCACATCTTGTGCAGCTCATTCCAGCCGACATCGAGTGCCTGCAGTCTCTGTCGCAAAAACATGTACTGAGCGTCTGTTTGACCTTGTGTAACCATCTCCCCCATCTCGCGCATCTTCTGATAATCCTCTTCATAGTTCTGTATTTCATTCCTGATGCCATCATGTTGGCCCATTAGCTTCTCAGCTTCCGCCAGCGTGTTAGGCATGTCCTCAGAGGCAATGGCAGTCTGTGTGCGGGAAAGCCAGGACTGGAAGTCATCCAGATCACGCAAAAACTGTTGCAACTTCCGTGCCTCACCCAGAGACTCCTCACGATTCTTCAAAGTGTTCTTCAGTTCCTCCCAGATGGCAGAGATCTCGGCCAGTTGGCCCGTGATGCCACTGGCTTGGTCAGGATGATCATCTGCCAGCCGCTGTGCTTCACCTTGTAGATCGTGAAGTTTCTGCTCAATGGCAGCCAAGTCTCGTTCCATTCCTGTGAGTTTGCGCTGCAGAGCCATGACCCCTGCTAGGTCATTGCCCAGCTCTTGGGTTGATTCAATGACCTTGGTCTTTTCTTTGATCCAGGACTTTGTCTCGTTGCAGTCAAGGTGGTAGTTCTGCACACCCAGTGCAGAGTTTAGGGATTCCTTTTTGTGGTCCACCAGATCACGGAACTGGCTCCACCTAGTGGCAGAGGAGAGAACTGGAATGGCCTCTTATGCGCTATTTCTAGTTTGATTCTCAGGATACATAGATACACGTTTTGTACCTGTTGTTGAGGTTGTCTTGCTGGATCCTGATGTTCTTCTCACCAGGGTGATCGCTGTGAAGTAGCTGACGTGCGATCTGGTTCACAGCAGCAACACGGGAGGCGTGATTGTTCATCTCCGGCTCCAGACTTTCAAACCTGCCAAACGAACTGCATGAATGCCGGCTGGAATTGACGTTTTGTTGTGAATCATGTGGTCTTACCTGTGTTGGACAACCTCCAAGTCCTCTAGCTTGTCAGGGATTTCCATGCTGCTCAACCACTGTTCTTTCTCATCTATCCAAGCCTCACAGGCACCGACTTCAGTAACCATTTTGTAAAGAGCCAGAGTGTCCTGCAGCGACTGCTTCCTGAGCTTTGTGAGCTCTGAAACCTTCTTGTAGCGCTCCTCAATGTTCCCCAGTTGGCTACGCAGCTTTTCTGACTCTGCCTCCTCTTTGGGCAGGAAGGCAACCTGTTCATACAGCAGGTCGATGACGGGGTGATAGCTGCTCACCTCTGTTGCTGCATCTTTGTGCTTCCTGACCAAAGCCTGTGTGGAGAACTCATCATGGCCCGTATCTCTGCTGGAAACGATGCGAAGAGCATCCAGGATCCAAGTGTCCGCATCATCTGCATCAGCCTGAAACTGGTGCAGCGCCAGAGCATCTTGCAACTTCTTCCTCCTGATGGCTGCCAGTTGCTCCAGTGCTGCCCACTGAGCCTGAAGATCATGGATCCGCTCCTGGATCTTTGCTGCACCAAAGTGGTCTGCCTGCACCATGATCTGGCCTTCTGCTATAGTGTTCTGCAAGTGTCCGGAGCGACCGCTCATCTCGTCCTCCAAGGCTCGCTGTTTGCTGAGCAGGCGCAACGCACCTGTCAGGTCTTTGCCATGCTCAGCTGAGGACAGGATCTGCTCCTTTTCCCGAATCCAACCCTCCTCCTCAGCCATGTCCCAGAAGAACTTCCAGAGACGGCGGGACTCCTCAAGGCGGGTCCGGCGTTCTATGGCAAGCTGAGTCAACTCCTGGTAGCAGAATTCCAAATGGGATATGCGGTCTTGGATGACTTGAGGCTCACAGGGCTTGTAGCCTTCAGACACCAAAGAGACACGATGATCAGAAGCACGCTTCCCGTTTCCAATCAAATGATGTCATTGAGACGCTTCCTGCTTACCATTGTCGCTGGTAGAGTATTTGTGGGCGCTTGCGGAGACCGCTTTCACCCTGTCAGCCTGGACTGCAATGTCAGCCTCCACCAGGGCGTGTTTTTGCAGTAGGTCTTCTACACCCAAAAGATGCTTGCCATAATCCTGAGACAAAAGAAGCATCTGGAAACCAAACAGGAGCAACTTGTTAGGAGCTTCCGATCAGTCCGAATTTTTTTTTTTTTTGTGGGCTTACATCGAGAAAGTGTAGACTTACACTTGGGTAAAAGCAGTGTGACTGTACCATCTGTCACATAATTTAGGGTGAAAAATGCTGTTAGCTTGCACATCGACCCGCTTGGCATTTTCACCAAGTACAGTTTTTGTGTTCAACGTGACAAATGTTGCAAAAGGGAGTCAAAATATCTAAATCTAATAGCATTACCTTGCATGCTATTCTTAAAGAGGCTATAAACCCTGTGGAAGACAATACAGCAGTATGCAGGGATGACATCAAAAAGGAAGGAAGTTGAAAGGCACAAACGTCTACCTAATTGAGCATCTGACAAAACGCAACGCGGAGTACCAACGGCAAAATATATAAATGGAGGTGCAGGAGAAGCAAGGGTGCTTGATGTCAAAGAATTTAACGATCTCGATAAATATTAATCATTATATTATCATGACAACAAGGAGGATACGACGCACAAAGAAAGAAGCAGGCACTATGAAGGATTACATACAACAACATGGAATTTGATATCATCATCACAAGGGGCTGCTCAACAAAGTATTCAAAAGTCCTGCATCTACATTCATTACTACATTTAATGACACTCACAGTACAACACCAAGACACCAGGGTATGGATCAAAAAATCAACTGGGGAAGGAAAATATTTTTTTAAAGAAAAAAAGTACATACTCGTGTGTGTATATAAATATGCATGCGTATGTGTATGTGCATGTATTATCAATTCATGTGAAGAGGGGGTAGATCTGCTTCTTCCTACTCCTTTTCGGCCATGTGGAACTGTGGAATGTAACATGAATCATTAATTGTACAATGTATGCATGTTTGAAACAAATTCAACCTTAACATAGCTTTTTGGCACCCTCCTGTTGACCAGGTGCAGCGGTATGGTAGATAAGGGGTGGAGCTACCTACACACAGACCCTTCCCAGAATTTACTCCTACAAAGCTGGAGTGAATCGCTTGGTGCAAATGAGATCTAAAAATCATGATTTCCGACGGCAACAGACCTTCATCTCGTCCATCCAGTCCATAATGTGTAGCATCTCTTGGAAAACTCTCTGCAGGCCTAGGTTCATCTCCAGACGCTGTCTTCGGGCCTTCAGCAGCTCCAACAGGTACTCCCACAGCCGCATCACGTTGTCTTTCCTAGCGACGATGCGTTTGATGTCATGGTAATGCTCCACCTCCAGTTCTTTTGCCACTGCAACCACAGCCTGCACGCGCTCCTCGTACGCCGTAATGTCAGTTTCGATGGCCTCGTGCTTTTTAGTAGCCGCCTCCACAGCTTGAAGGTCAAAGCCAAAGTTGTCCTGGAGAAAAAGAGTGGGATGTAAGAAATGCCAATGCCCGCTTGGGGCTCAGTCCTCAAACCTGTGAGACTAATCTCTGGTTTTCGCTGAGCCAGGTCTCCCTCATGGCTGCCTTGCGGTCCAAGCGTCTAGCTAGCTGTTCCAACTTCTCCTGACGAATTAGCTCTGTCCGCAACGCCAGCTCCCTCTCGTGCTCTGCCTTCTCCAGACGCTCCCAGGCCTGCGAGCATTTAACAAACATCAAACAACCACGTGCACCACGCATCTGCTCCAGGGCCACATGGCTTGAAGGTGGACGTCCGAGAGCACCCTGACTGTACACAACCGACGCTTCAGACCTTGTTGATGTCCGAGATGAGCTTTCCCTCACGAGGTGTGAAGACTTTCTGGTTGTTGGCTCTCATTTTGCTCTGGATGGTGAAGAGAAGAACCTCCAAGTTCCCCTTTTCTGTGAACCTGAACAATCACCACAGATAAGACATTTGTTACCACAAACAATCAGCAAAACGTGGAGTCAGAGTTGAGGCCGTGAAGTTTAGCCAGAGGAGGCAGGGTCATCAGCTGACTTTGGAGGTTTCTCCACAGTTCTATAGGTGTTGAAGGCCTGAAGCTGCTGCTGAACGCCGGCCAGAGAGTTGGCAAACTTCCTGTTGTTGAGGATGATGATGGTCTGTTCAATCCATTCGAGCAGATCAGAGGCCAGAGACTCGTACTTCTCGATCATCGTCTCCGTCTCAATGGCGTGATCCAGCACCTGCATGTCAAGGCAGAACACATCTCGTGTCACCTGACTTTGTGCCTGCGGTTCTGATGCAAAAAAACGACAGAGGATTTTCTGGCCAACCTTTCCGATCCGCTTTCCCTCCACCTTCAGAGCCTTCATTTTGGAGAAGTAATGGTAGAAGGTCACCACATAGGTGATGACTGACTTCTCGTCTGGGTGATCCACGCTGATGTCTGCAACGCACCACGCAGTCATGATGTACCTTCAAAGGATGAATGAAGCTGACCCTGCTTATATCAAGTTAGGCTTGTATCACCCTCAGGGTCTAGCAGCTTGGTGAGGCCCAGGTGTTGTTCGGCCATGTTGAAGGCGTTCTGCAGGTTGTAGTGAACGTTTGATTTCTTCAGCTTGTCAAAGTCGATCAAATCAGGTCTGAAACAAACACAGTTATTAACACTGACGACACACTAACGAGGAAGACTGTGAGAACGATGACGTCACCTGTGTTTATGGATGAGGGCGCTAAGGGCCATCCCGTCTCTCCAGCTTGTGGTGAAGTTGTGGATGTTCACGTTGGAATACCTGGCAACAACACGATTCCTTCACACTCTGGTGTTACATGGAGCTACAGAGGTAGTATTACATGAATGTAGTGTAATAGTGTAATAGATTTATGTACAGATATAGTATTGCATGTCTGTATAAATGTCGTATTTCACGGATATATTTGTATAGATGTAGTCATACTGGATGTGCTAGTATGCATAGATGTGGCAAAAGATATACTGTGTGTATGTAAGGTAACAATTGTAACAATCAATAATCACCCGGCCGTCTTCATCTGACACCATAACAACAAAGCATCTTTGGCGGATTTTTTTTCTTTGTTGTCTTCCGTCTCCACGCTGATGTCTTGAATCTGAGACCACAAGAAGTTTTTTAAGTTGTAATATTTTTGAGGGTCTTTTATCTTCTCATATCATACCCTTTTTTTTTACATTTAAAAAGTAAACATTTGATTGTCTATTCATGCATTTGTGACGCCTGGCCCTAAAACGAAGGAAACAGAAATTTGGTCTTCCAGCTGCAAGGTCACAGCAAGGGCAGGAAGCAGGTGCAACCAGTACATTGAGATGGTGAAGCAGCTTACGATAGAAATAGGAGCTAGAAACACATAAAAACATCACAACCATTTAACACTTGCCACGAGACCTCTGAAAGACAAAAAAAAGAAAAGAATGGCAGGAGACATGTGACCTGAAAACGGAGGATGATGGTCCAGATGAGACCCAGAGTCAGGCGGTGGTTCCCATCCACAATGTCGTGCGAGCCCATATTCTCCAGGTGGACGCGTTGCTCCTTCAGAAACTGCAGAGCCTTGTCCACATTCTCCAGGCAGTGAATCCGCATCCGACCCTTGGTGGGCTTTGGCTGACCGAAACATCCCACCCAACATGCTCAAACACAGAGTGGTGTGTGTTGGCGTGTGTGTGCGTGTGTTTGGGTGTGTGTTACCAAACTCTCCCCTGACAGAACTTCCAGAAGTCGGATGAGCATGCGTCCATCTCGCAGGTCCGTGTAAAGATCACCAATCCTGCACGACACTCGGCAAAGGTGAGAGTTGACCCACTTAGTGAACGTCTTCTTCTGCACCGCCTCACGCTCATCTGCACACACACACCAGACACATAATTTCAGTTAAAAGGGAACAAGATAAACATTAGATGAGCACGGCGTGTCCCAGAGGACATCTCCTACTCGAGTGTAAGACAAGCATCAGTTGATCCATTGATTGAATCAATGTGACTTCTGTTGATACCTTGCAGCTGCTTGAAGCGGCCCTCCAGGGGGTTGCACAGCGCCTCCATGGCCGCCTGTTAAAGAGCGCTACGCAACATCACCGAACCCCACGTTTGATCGTTACCGTTCTTTTCGCTCTGACAAATACTACAGGTCACAATGAAAAATTGGCCAACTTGTTCTCATGTTGAAGAAAACCTTCTACAAAGTCCAAAGGTCCAACGTGCAATAAGGTGTGTGTGTGGGGACAGCCAATGACATGAAAGCATGGTGATGATGTCATAAGGCGGGGGTGGAGTATTTCCCTCTATTGTCATGCCACATTCCTGGGTGAGCGACAGGAAAAAGGAAGCAAACATGCTGTCCACACACACACACACAGCTTAGCCCCACCCTCTAATGCCAGATAAAGTCCAGTTCCTAACTTCAACCCTGGTCTGCATGACAAAATCTCCTCTAACGTGCACACATGCTTGTGACGTACCTGCAAGCGCTTTTATGCGAGAACGCTCAAAGAGGCGGGCCGAGCTGTTCTCATTGTCCCATTCATCGTCCCAGCGCTTGCTGACCTCCCCGCTGTACTGCCGCTGCAGCTCCATGTGCTCCAGATCAGAGGCCACCGCCGTCATTGTGACCTTTCACCTCTGGCACCCACGACAACGTCAGTCTACATGTGCCGCGTCAGGCCAAGCTGCATGCGGGACAAAACACAATCGGGAAGTGGTCAGTCAGAAGTTAGGGGAAGTGAGTTAGACATCATATTAACGGTCTTATGATGTTTTATCTGATTAGATAAGCTTACAGGCATGGCAACTCAAATTGTTTTGTCATGTATTAGTCAAATGTAAAGTAATGCAGGTTGGAAGCCGCTGATTCTGCATGGTGATTTGATTGGCCGCTGATGTCAGCTGAGCAGCACTCATGCAGGAAGTAAACAAGCGCATCAGTTCACCATTAAGGCACTTTAGCGTCCCTAGGGAGCGTTTATTTACAACTTCCCAGGATGCTCGGCTGCATGGCATCAAAACATCACGTGTTCTTCACAAAGAGAGCGTTTCTACTTGCTGCCAATGACTTCCTTCCCTTTAGATGACATCATCCTCCCACATCAGCTGCCATGTTGAGGTTCGTCGAATTATACATTGAATATGC
Organism: Oostethus manadensis; assembly: GCA_024372805.1. Classification (NCBI taxonomy): domain Eukaryota; kingdom Metazoa; phylum Chordata; class Actinopteri; order Syngnathiformes; family Syngnathidae; genus Oostethus; species Oostethus manadensis. Next base: position 1,108,988 of record QODF01000076.1, read on the forward strand.
TAATGTAGCCTACCAATAGCCTAACAAACAATTGTTTCACCTGAATTTGCTCACTGGTCTCTTACGCTTGCCAACTGTCTCTTGAAACCTGTCTAGAATTGTCTAAAACTGGAATCACAGGAGTGCCCAAACTTAAAGGTGGAAATATAAAGACAAGACATTTTTTTAACATACATAAATTTGGTCATATACTTTTTTTCCATTTTTGTCTTTGCTTTTGCTGTATTGTCTTTGTTTTTTCCATTTTTGTCTTTGCTTTTTCTGGCGACTAGAGCAAAGGCAAAAGAAGGGGATGCCAGGGTGACTCCCATTCCATAAAAAGGCACTCATCTGTCCCAATAAATTACAATAGTCTGCAAAATGTCACTAATATTCATGAATGACGGCCATTTCAGGGAGCTCTGACAGCACCTCTCACATGAATGATGATGCAGAATCAGGCGCGTTTAATGTTAACAACTTTGTTATGACGCCAAGTTACCTCACCTCGGATTGTGACGTCATATCGCCACTTCCTGTTTGTACTTCAAAATAGAAGTAGAAAGAATAGCGTTTTTTACAATCCACAGGAAATCTCCACTTGTTCTGTCTTAGCGCTGGTTCCCGGTATTATTGTCCTGTTTACTGGTTCTGTGTTATATCAAACAGAATAGGATCAAAGAATTTCACGGTTCTGATTCAGTCATCGGAACCGTGAAATTCATTCGTCATTCCCGCGGTCGGTACCAGTCAGAACCGGGCCTCGAGACGCCATATCGAGAACCTTTTCCCCATGCGACCGGGTGCTGCGTGCGCGCGACTGTTTAGTCCCTAAACGCATCATCCCGCGCTGGGCACGCCCGTGCGCGTCCGCGCGGCGTGATTTCTATTATTGTCACCAGGAGACGAACGGCTCGGAACGGCAGAACACACGAAATCGAACACGAGGAATATAGCTCACCTGGTGATGATGACGATGGCCCAAACTTGCGATGGAAAGAGACCGCCGAGTCGAGGATGAGGAGGATGAAGAGGATGCTGCTGCAGGGGATGACGGGATTGACCCCGCCCTTCTCGCTTAACACACGCACACGCCCTCAGCCCATCGGTTGCGGTTGTGTTGCGTTCACTGACTGTTATTACATTGTCAGCGCCCCCTGCAGCACCAACTAAATGACGTTAGCCGTCTGTCCTTGATGCAGTCACATACTACTTCCTGTTTACAGTACAGGACACCTGCCGGTCACGCCCACCCGTCCTCGGTTTGCATTCCATTTGTGCAGAAGCAGCATAGCTAACATCAAGAAGAGGGAAGGGAAACAATTTGATAATGATGGACTTTATTGATAATTAAAGTGCTTGGATGCATGTACTTCCTGCAATTATCTGCAGTGGTCATAACGACAATGTTAAAGTCGGGGAAATAATTAAGAGAACAATAATAATAGGTGACGTCAGAAGTCCAACCACTCGTCCAGGTAGATGCAGCTGGACGGTGAAATTTCTCCTCCTTCGTGACATTCGTCAAAAACCTGCAAAAAAAAAAAAGGTCAGGAGATGATGACGCAAGGCCACGACCTTTGAACTTGCAAGATTAGCACAAATAGAGGGTGTGGGGTAAATTACCGGGCAGAGTCCGCAGGGCGTCTTGACCAAGCCGGTGGGCGAGACGATGGTGTTGACGCCGCGGTAGAGCTTGATGTGTCCGTCCACGCTGCCCAACGTTCCCTCCTTGGCGGCCATGACGCTCACTTCCACTTTGCCGTCATATACCAGCGTGTTGAGGATGGTCTCGATGTCCTCCATGGACAGGTCCACCTGATACCGCACAGCCAGCAGTCAGTCAAAGCGTGTGGCGTGGGATGAGGAGGCGGGGCTACCTTGCTGATTCCCAGCTCACAGATGTACTTCCAGACTTCATGCGAGGTGGCAAAGGAGCTGTTCCTCTGCACCATTGGACTCTGCTTGCTGTCCCTCGCTGCGTCAGCCTGACAACCAGCACAAGATTATAGTGTTAGTGGGTCAGATGGTGTCGCCGCCCCCCACCCTGCTCGTCCCGAACAACACGACACCTTGCCCTGCAGGAACTTGAAGCACTGCTGGTTCAGAACCTCCACAAACTCTGACTCAAAGTCCTGGTCGCTGTACCAAGCCCCGCCCGTCACAGAGCGGTCTGGCTGCACGTTGTACAACATGTACACTTTTTTCTTGGATGCCTACACACACACGCGTGCACACACAGACTTTGACTTGGAAAAATGTTAGCCACCTGCTAGTTGTGGTAGTAATAAGTACAGTACTGAGATGTGGTCCCACGCGTTTCTAGAAGTGCAAAGCTGGACTCACTGCCACTGACTTGACAGCTTTGATGAGTTTTTTACTCTCCAAGTTCTTCAGGATCTTGTTGATCTCCGTAAGAGGAAGATTGCTCTTGAAACGGATATCTCTGCTCCAGATACCTGCACATACATGTGCACGTCACCACACAGTGCATATCTCTCACACCAGCACGCTCGTGTTTTTCCAACCTTTGTTTCCGGCATCTTCAATGATCTGATAAACAAGTTTCTCCTGGTTGTCAGAACCTTTCATCTTACTGTCACACACAAGAACATGCCCGTCTTGAATCAGCAGTTCCATACCAACAGATGAAGCCAACGGGCCCACCTACCTGGCACTCTGGGAGTCCTTTAGCCTGTAGAGAAGCCCGGAACTGTTCTTCAGGAGGTCCAGCAGGCCCTGGAAAAGGTCAAATAGAGGTGAGATGAATTACGGGTAAAGCGGAGGTCACTCAGAGCTGAGACTAACCAATGAAAGCAGTTTATTGATGGCCATGGCTCTCTGCTGAGGTTCCAGGTGAGGCATATCGTTCTGGATCACCTGATCGGTGATCCCGTGTGGAAACTGCTGACACAATTCCTTGATCCTGATCAGCAAGAGCGCACACACACACACAATTATAAATCAGGATTTTGGTCATGAATCGGGCAGAGTGACAGCCTCCTACCCAATGAATAATGTTCAATGTTATCTTTGTGTTTGTCAAGATGCCGTGAGTCCCTTCAAGACAAGGGTGTCCAAAGTGTGGCCTGGGTACCATTTACAGGCCGTGACTTTTTTTTTTTTTTTTTTAATAGGTCCATAGCACATTCAAAATACAATTAAATAGGAAAAACAAAAAAACAGCAGTACCAAAATACCAACACAATAAAGTCATAACATCACAAGAAAAAAAGTTCTCATTTTAAGAGAATAAAGTTGTAATATCATGAGGGAAAACATTTTTATTAGAATAAATTCAATTACAAAGTTGCAATTTTTAATATTACAAGAATAAATTATTACGGTACTAAAATCATAACATTACAAGTCAAAAAAAATTATAAATATTCTATAAACAACACAAAAGTGTTAAGAGCAAAAGGTTTATACTAATACACTTTGTCACCCATGTCAGAAAACTGAAATGCAGGCTGCTTTTTCTTTAAATGTACAGTATATCATTTCTTAACATAGCTAGTTTACAAAATGTAAAACATCAAAGTAGCCCGTCCATTCATTCATTCATTTTTGTCCAATCTTTGATTTTTCAGTATGTGCCCTCTATGGAAAAAGTTTTGACACCACTGCTTTAGAAAAAAACCAACTGCAGTTTTTGGAATTTGGTCCATCATCCACAATCCTTATGTGCAACATGAGCAATGTATACAAACAGGTAAGAGACAGCTCATTACTGCACGTAATGGGAGGCACCTACACCTTCAAGAACCTCTAACAAGGTTTCATGGTTTTACGTACATGCTGTAACCGTGTAGTAAAAGGCACGATCATAACATGTAATACTTACTGTATTTTGCCATATGTTGGTCCTTTCAAAAATTCCTTGTTGGGTGCATTGATTTCACAGAGCAACATAGAAACAAACACTACACCTGGTGTTAACTTTTCATTCATTCATTTTCTATGCCGCTTATCCTCATTAGGGTCGCGGGTATGCTGGAGCCTATCCCAGTTGGCTTTGGGCGAGAGGCGGGGTACACCCTGGACTGGTCGCCAGTCAATCGCAGGGCACATATAGACAAATAAACATTCACACTCACATTCATACCTATGGACAATTTAGAGTCGCCAATTAACCTAACATGCATGTTTTGGGAATGTGGGCGGTAACTTTTCAAAAATAAAATTAAAAAAACAGCAACAGTAGGAGCGGCGGCTCCGATATAAGCGTTAGCATTCAGTAGTGGGCAAGTGTGTGGTGAATATAGCCAGCTTATATCTAGCTGGTGTGGTGTGGCAACATGTCAATATACCAGTAACATAGTTCCACCAGCTTAACAATGTTAATAATACTAATAATAATGATCTGCGATTGGCTGGCGACCAGTCCAGTGTGTACCCCACCTCTCGCCCAATGTCAGCTGGGATAGGCTCCAGAATACCCGCAACCCTAATAACAAGGTTCTCATGTTATCAAGTTATCATCCATTAACATGGATGGATGGATAATAATGATAACAATGTTGCTGTAGATTGGTTAATATGCAAACAGAGCGCTGTTGGTGCTTTTTGGAGGTTTTCAGAAGTCTTTATACGGTGTATAAGTGCTTCCCATTACGTGCATTCTTAGCTGCTGTTTAATATCTCTAGAAAGCACAGAAAAGAGATGACGTGCAAAATGTTCCTTACAGACCATTGCCGCCCCCGGGAAGACTGAATATTTCATCGGTCATTATTATCAATTAGAGTTGAAATGTTCATTTCATCATAAATCACCGATGAGGAGGTGAGATGTCTTCTTCATCCATTTTAAACGCAGTATTTATCATACATTTGGTATTGATCATACAGTATGCAGCATAAGGTTCATCTACAACGTGCACACTAATTACTCCAGGCAGTATACAAGTCAAATATATCTATAGAATCAAAAACATAACAACGTAGCTCATTTGAAGATTACGGAATGAAAATTCAGTAAAACGAGAGCAAAGTAGAACAACTTAAACGCTTTTTGGTGGTCCTGGCAGCGTTTTTGATAACAACACTAACCTGTTTTCAACTTCGGCGGGTTCACAAGTGTTTGTTTCCGTCTTTACTTTAACCTCCGACATCTTTAAAATTTCCTCTAAACGCCCCAAGATTATTTGTGTAGTTTAATGATTGCTAATTCCTATTTTGGTCTTGTCACAATCAGCGTTGTCTAGCTAGCTTGCTCGTTAGTCTGACATGCTTCATTCCGGGGTCCTGAAAAGCTGACAGGAACGTCCAAAATGGTGCCTGATAGAAAACAGGAATTCCTGACTTTTTAAAACGCGTAACGGAATATTTTAGAGCATGATACTAGACGTTTGTGAAATAAAACGTTTGATACAATCCGCATATGAAAGACAAATAAAGGAATTAGAAAAAATAAATAAAACAAGGCTGTTAGACCCGCAGCATGCCGGCGGAAGGGCGGTGCTGATTGTGTCTTGGCTCCTATACCAAGCCCGCCCTCCGCAGTGCGACGCTGTGTAAGAAACAAGCGCAACTTGGACAACCCCCCGTTACCGCGGTGACGCAAACACAACACAACACTCAAAAGGCTTACACATCAACGTGCTGAAGTCTACAACAACTCGGCTGACTCAAAGTAAGTTCCATTGTTTTGACTTTCATTTTTCCTTTCAGATTATTCACAATGATTAATTTCATAAAGTCTCCTGCTAGGGAAGAGCGAAAGTTGACCTGACGTCATCATCATCATCATCATCATATAGCAGACGTCATGACAGCAGGGGCAGTGGCGGCGCCGCGCATCATTCCCATAATGCACCGGGACAAACTACGAGCAAAGCACCACATTGACACGAGCACACGTGTGTGCATTCAGTCAGGTACAGATACACTCACATGCCGTCTTGTACTTCAACCAGCACCCCTGTTGGTCCACTTTCTACAGCACGCCATGTCATAGCAATGCCCAGATAGCCTGCAAATGTACAAGCAGGCCCCCTAGTGGCTGTGTGCAGTCAGCACAGTCTGATTGGAAGCTGCAATGATGAATGGCACACAACTTGTACCCACAATGCATTAGTCCGAAAAGCTGATTGTTTCATGCTAGCTAATGACGGCACCCTTGACTCCCACATGCGTGTGCAGACACTCGGGACGCATACGTCTTCTTCACACTCGACGGCTCCAAGCCACTAGCCGATCAAGTTGGGTCAGGAAGTGCCAGTCGGCGGTACCACGAGCCACTTCAGCTGCCCGCCGGTCGTGTGTCCATCAGAGCGATGGCTGCCACCAGGTAACTCGATGAGGTTATAACTTTTGTCTTTAGGCTTGACTGAGCTAACATGCAAAAGCTCAAGTCGCTTCCCAACAACCACACATGTCCGCAGTGATGGCCGAGAGAGTGCCATTGTGACCAAAGTCTTCCTGGTCCAACTGGATGAAAAGGAGGAGTCCTTGCAGCAGGTAATGAGTCATCAATGAATGCCCACCAGCTTGGGATTGATCAATCAGGCTGACGGACCTTGTTTGCCATTTTGTCAACCTTCTAGGCCGACGTTGTTGCAGCTTCACAGTCGCCTCAAGGTCACAAAGCCACAAATCTTTGCTCGTTTACGCAACGCCAGCTAACGTTTCCACCCTGTCCATTATAGCTTTGCACCGTGTGAAGTGTTACGTTTGTTCTTCAGGATCGAAGATGGCAAGCAGCGTCTCTCCTCGAACCGCTCCTCGTTTCCTCAAGAATCGTTTGGCTCTGCCCAACGCCATGCAAAGCGCTTCTTCGCACTCCCATTCTGAGGTAAAGACCCTGACTTTGCGTGGCTCATTTAGCCTGGATGCTTGAATTTTCAATTGTTTCCTGTGTCAGACTGCAGGTGTGCTGGAGCGGCTGAGCGACACGCAAGCGGCGCGCGTGCAACGAGAGACTGACTTCCTGCGGTATCCTCGCTTCTGAGCACGCACTCGTGTAAAGCTTGTATGAAGTCTCTTTGCGTGTCTCGTCATGGCAGGTGTGCACACTGCTTGACCTTTCGACCTTCAGATCCGTTGGCTAGTTTCTGTGCTCAGTGTGGCGCGGCGCTGCCTCGTCTGCCGCAACACAGGCTGCCCCCTGCTGAAGGAGGACAGGTACTGTGCCTGATGATGTTAATGATGATGATGTCGTCACACTGACGTGTGTTTTTGCGTGTCAGCTGGTGTGTTGTGTGTTGTGTAACACTCAAGTTCCTGTCAACACACACGCTTGTTTGATATGCCACGCCTCCATCAAGCAGCAGCTCCTCCCCCAGTCCAGCCTACAACTGCAGGTATAAACACGCACACACTAGTGTCTGTGACGTTTAAGACTTACTTTGTTGACGCTCTTGATGTTGTGTGTCAGGATCCGAGTGTGTGTGTGTGTTGTGGACGAGGAAATCCACCTGACATGTCGAACTGTTTGACTTGTGGAACCCGCCTACACACGGTAACACACTATCATTGACAAGGAAATGTACAGTACAGTGTATCCATGAATGTCTGTGTGTGTTGTCCTGGTGCAGACAGCGTTGGAGACAAATGGCGCTCCCCCAGTCCCATCGGCAATCAACAGGAAAGTGGCCTGCTCTAAATGCCAACGACTGAATAACGACGATGCACGTTACTGCGACTGGTGTGGCTGCAAGGTATATACACACACACACACACACACATAAAGGAATAGTTTAATGAACAATTACATTTTGCGACAAGGACCCTAATGAGGATAAGCGGCATAGAAAATGGATGGATGGATAAATTGTTTGCATACCCAGAAAGAAGACAAGCTACCTTTTTTTATTTCCCTGACTGCTAGCCCGTCTCAATGCAAATAAACTCACAAGCATGCGTGTTCACATGTATGTTCAGTGCACGCACGCTCTCAGGAGCGTGTTGTGTAGTCGCTGTGGTGCCAGTGGACCCTCACACGCCATCTACTGCCCAGCCTGCGGCGCCTTCTTGGGCGCTCCCCAGATTAACTGTAATGATGTCATATCACCTGCGGGGGGTGTTGACACCAAACAGGTATGCTACAGAAAGAGGGCAGAACCACCCACAAGCTACACGTGTGTGTGTGTGAGACCAGGCTGCTCAAACCACGCCCCCCTCTTTGAAGTTAGGCCCGCCCACTATGGAGAAGCACACGCAGACTGTGGGACTACATTACCCATCAGCCACCGAGCTCCACAAAAAACAGCAGCAGAATGTCAGCAGAAATCAAACATTCAACCAACCCCCACACACTGCCATCAGCCCAGGAAGAGGTAATACTACCATTCATACTACACCCGATACTACTACTACTACCATTTATACTGCTGCTATTGATACTACCACTTATAGTCTCACTGAAACCTGATACGACTATTGATATTAACGATGTGACACCACTACTATAAGTATTACTGTTGATACTACTATTTAGACTACTACTGCTATTAGTACCACCATTGAAACCATCGATACTACTAATGCAATTGATACTACCACTAAAACCAAATTACCAGCCTCCTTAAACACAAATAATAAAGCTCACGATCATTTTACAAGTCCCACCACCTATCCGGGCACGAGGGCGTGCCCCCCAAGAAGCTCCTCCCTTGGATACTACCATTGATACAAATACGACATATGATACCACTGTTACTATTGATGCTACTACTGATACTATCATTATTACTATTGATATTTCTACTGGTACCACTACTAGGACTACTATGATTGGTGCTATTACTGAAATTACTACCGATAGTCCTACTAGTACTGATACTACCATTAGTATCAGCGATCACATGCATGATACCGCTGATAGCAGCGAAAGGTGTGTTTAGGATATTGGAGGAAGCAGCTGGATCACGTGTGCGCTCACCTGAGGAGTTTTGCTCAAAACAACGCCGCCTTCAGGACTCTGCTGGGAGAGCCTCGCCTTGGCAGGGTAGGGCGGCTAAGCGTCATGTGGCAGGAGTGTCAATCATCAGAACTTGAGCTCTGCTTTTAATATGCTGTGCGTGCGCTCCGTCCCTCAGATAGTGTCTGCAGTGCTTGAAGAAGACGCTCATGAGGTCAGTGTGACCATCAGCTTCATCGCGGCTTCACAGGAAGTCAGACCTGTGAGTTAAGTCTTTTGACCATGGAGCACATTCTTGAGGTGTGTGGTGAAACGGTTCTGTTGTTCTTCTGTGTTGAGTCCCAGATCGGTTCTGAAGGTGAAACTTTAAGCAGCATGACAGAGCGGACCTACTCAGGCCGCCGTGGTGAGAACATTAAGCATGACATCATGCAATCTTAACGCTACAGCAACTTAACACTGTGCTTTTATTTTTGTGATGACAGGAAGTGGAAGAAAAACAAACCAGATGGTGAGATGCCAACATATTAAAAAAAGTGCTGTTGTGGCCCCACCCTCTTTGTAATAGCTTGTCTGTGGTTGGCTGTGGGTAATAGGTGAGGGACAGTCAGCTGCTGCAGGAAGTGGGTCCAGCACGTGGTCATGTGGATGTGATCCAGCAGCTCTTGGATCAGGTAACGAGCGCCTTCAGCCAATCAGACGCCTTTGCTTCACATGACCATTGGGTTCATGCAGGCGGCAGACCCATGCTGCTGCGGGAGTGATGGCCGACATGCCCTGGCTCTTGCTGCCGCCAACGGTCATCACGAGGTTCTTCCAGTTTTTGTGCAGGCCGGCGCAGACGTGAACCAGCGATCCGGACCGTAAGATGGCGCCAGGAAGATGACACTATTGCGTTCTTAGCATCTAATATGTGCATATCACGTGTTATCCTGCCTAGGTTGAAGAACACGGCGTTGCATGAGGCTGCCGCACTGGGTTCTAAAGGTTTGCGGTGTGCTGAGGTTCTGCTCAGGTAGCATGGAACATATTGTAGCCGTGTGATGTTGTCACTGGAACAATGTCACACTTTGTTTGTTTTTCAGTTGCAAGGCTGCCACCGGCTTGCGCAACAAAAATGGCCACACAGCCTGCAACGTGGCCACCATGATCGGCTGTGAACACATGATATCTCTGCTCGCTGGCCGGACCGCACCAGACCTGATGAGTGTTCCCATGTCTTTGTAGAATTCGCTGCTAAGTTATGAGTGTTGCTTTGACAGCGAAAACATTAATTCAAACCACGTAGTTCTTGCCTGAAACTTACAAAAGGAATCTTTCAATTTTATGGAGGGGGCGGGGCTTGCTGGTCATCTGTAATGCTAGTCACAGAGGCAAAAAATCCGACAAATACAAAACATGGGTTTGACAAATGTCATTTCATTTATTAACACAGTCTTCCAATCACAACAAACCTATTCCAAAATGCCGCCCCATGCTCCTTAGCGGCGCAGTCGTAGAAAAAAAGCGTGTCGACACTCGCTACTGTCCAGCGGGTAGTACTTGTCGTAAAAGTCCAGGATATACTCCTCGGCCTTAAAGCCAAACTTCTGGTAGAGCAACATGGCGGGATTACTGGCCGACACGTGTAGCGTCACATCCTTGCCCATGCATGTCTGAAAGCAGTGCAATCAGCATCAATAAGACACAATGGCGGTGATTATGTGCCTGGCGGGGCGGGGCGCTCACCTGGATGAGGTGGTAGATCATGAAGGTGCCAATGCCCGCGCGCCGCCATTCGGGGTGCACCAGCAGGAAGGAGATGTAGGCCTCGTTGTACTTAACGTCAGGCACCATGAAACCAAAGCCGACCACCACTTTCTTGTAGAGAACCACCACACTGAAGTCCGGGTACTGCAGGCACTCAGACAGGTCCACACCTACAGAGGGCAACGCCAGACAGATGTGGGATTTAGGCTTAAACACAGCCGTATAGCTTTGCGCCCGCATTCTAGGCTACATTCACACTTTAGGGTAGGATTCCTAATTTGGATATTTGGTTTAAAATCCAATATATGTAATCGTTCACATGACCAAACAATTGTGACTTGTAATCTGAACGCAACGAGCCTGGAAAGGGACAGACGTGCAGAAGCACTACATTGCTCGCGTTTCTGCGTGTTGACAGAAGTAAAAACTCCTGGGATGTGTGTTTCGGCGATGTGCGATACCATTGGTTTCATTTCTTATTCGATACTGGGTAAAATTCAGGCTGGTATCGGCGATACCAATTCAAATACTATGCAAAGTAATCTACCGTAATGTGTCAAAGCAAGGACAAAATCATATACCTGAAGTATCAAAAGTATCAGTATTTTGATTTCAGAATCGACTTTATATCAAAGAGCTAGTATCTGAGATAGACACTTCAGTATCGGTCCGCACATTACTAGCATTCTCTCCTTAACCCGTTTGTAATTTCAAAGATTTTATGCAACAGGAGTCAATAATTTCTCAACCAAATGCTTCCTTGTAGCAGATGCAGAAGAAAGAGGGCAAGAATTTTGGTATGGAAGTTTGTAGACAACTTGTTGCCACGTCTGTTCCAAGGTGAGTGTGGGTGGAGTGGCAAAACATTAGCCAGAGCTGCTTCACTAACAACTTATACAAATAATTTTCGGATGAGAAGAACTTTTGTCTCCACCGGTAAGTACTCGCCAAGTCTTGCACGTTAAACTACATCTAACATGACTGCCTACCTTTAAAGTCTCTAAGCACAGCAATACACGCCTTTGCATGACGTACAGTATATGTCAGATATATTCCACGTGAACGTGCACGCTACAGTCGCATCGCATACACATTCGATTTATGGCCACCTACAAATTAGACCTGTGTCAATTTTAAAAATGGGAATTGCGCTGTTCTCACTGACATGAAAAAAATCAGTTACAGATCGCATATCAGCAAAAAAATTGAAACTGACCTGCAGTGTGAACATAGCCTATTGGCTCACCTGGCCAGAAGTGCTCGTGGCACATGGCATTGACGGCGGGGATGTGGTCAGGCCGCACGTAGCAGTAGTCGATGGGGGTGTCTGCTTCGGGGGTACAGTCCGCTTCCTTCCCATGACGACGAGCTCGAATCTCTGTAAGCAGCCTCATCTTCAACGGACGACTTTCGAAGTCGCGCCTACGTGTTAAAAGTTATCCGTCACAAACACTCATGCAGCAACGCCACTTTATGGGAGGAACACTTTTTCTCTATAAATCAGAGAGCTGTGCTCACGTGATGCTTTACCTAATGTACGGTTTGAGAAGACGGGACGTGTAAGGGCTCTTGATGCTTTGCTCCAAACCACCATCTGCACCCATCAGTCGATGGCAGAAGGACACTCGGGGCGCAGGGCAGCCCCTCCTCATGAACCCCTTCACCTGCAGACAAGTCGTGAATGCATCCGCACATTTGGTCTTCCTGTCACCTAATGTTTACCTGGAACCGATCAAGGACACGCAGCTCCTGGCTGTTGGTGGCAAATTGACCTCCGCCGACCTCCAGAGCTCCGTAGACTGCTCCCACCAGGCTGAGGGTGGTGCTGACCGTGCGGTCGATGTCCAGCAGGGGGAGCCCTCGCTGCCTCTTGACCTGACGGACTAGCAGCTTGCGGCGGAGGCGTTTGGCCTGCGGTGTGACTGCTAATGCTAAAGGGCATGTGTCCAAACGCCGGCGCAGCATCCTCTCCTCGTACAGACTGAGAGGCATGTAATGAGAGTTGTGTGGGGTGCCGCCCCCACCACTTTTTTCGCAACGCCCGGCCGTCCTCCGCTCGGATCTGTCGTTGACGCCACTAGAAAGAGGCGGCCCGACTGCTTCTTCCAAGTCCTCCTCACATTCCCGTCCATCCTCATCCTCACTGTCCACCTCACGCTTGATGTGAGGCAGTGCTGGGCGGAGCTTCTTGCGACCAATGAAAATGGTGGTGGGTGGCGGGGCATACTCCATCCCAGGGTCGATCATCCCTTCTGCCTCAATCTCCTCGTCATCTGTGTGTAACAAAAACAAAAGGGATCAGAGTAGGTGTGGCCTGCAAGTCAGGAGCTCACCATGTCAACTCACCGTGAAAGAGTGCCTGAGGCGGCATGGCGTCCGGGATGAGATCCGCCTCTGATAGCAGGCTGGGAGTGGCAGAATGGGAGGCTGGGGTCCCGGGGGCGGAGAAATCCGGTGAGGGTGATGGTGACGGGCTGGTGAGTGGAGTTCTATCAGAAGAACTGAGGGAAGAAAAGTCAACAACCTCGCCTTTCTCCAGAACCAGGTCTGGTCGTCGACCAACGGTCCCGCCGCGGCCTACGGCCACTTTGACTGGCGTGGAGGAAGCGCTGCGGTCTGCAAAGTTGCCCGCCTCCTTCTGAGCACGCCGAATTTCTTTGGCCTCCTGAGTCCGCGAGCGTTTTTCCTTTAGCTGCATGGCGCTCTCCACTGGGTTTCTGGCACCGCGCTTCCTCAGACCCTCCACCGTGATAATGGGCTCCAACGCTGCTTTGGACGCTAAATGTCAAATGGGAAAATTACAAGGATGTAGACAATTAAAAAAAGCAAACGAGCATCAGTGGTGTCCAACCTCACCTTTGACCTTATTGCTGGACTTGTCAGTGTCTGGGCGCAGGGTCGGAGGTCGGTTGTGAACCAGCTTCCACCAACCGGGCTCGCTGAACTCCTGCGCTCCTGAGCGGAAGAAGGCAGGACTCCCTACCGAAAGACAGCCGGCCACAGTGCTCCACCATGTTGATGTTTTCTTCCTGGTGAGGTGACCAAAACACGTCAGCAACAGTCGTCGTCCGCATGGCCTCTTGTGACAGGAAGTGACCTTGATCCAAGAAGGAAGTTCCAGTGTCGGCCGATGAAGGCGCAGATGTCCTCTTTCCAGCGGAAATAACCTTGGCGTCCAGTTCCCTCCAGAGACAGATTGTACATGGCCAGCATGACCACCTGAGAAACACAAACATTAACCCCGCACTGCAAGGACACTTAAGGTAGGGGGCATAAATGATCATGTAACCTGCTGCCAAGTAAGCCGCATCCTTTCGAAAGACTCCTTGCCATCTTCGGAGCAGTCACAGCAGACAAACTTGAAGAAGTTGTCTCCTTTCAGGTAGCTGGGCTGGTCGCCACGGAGATGAGCTAAAAAATAAACAAGTCAACCCTTAACCGGCATTTTAGTGACCCTGATGCTTATTTCAACCCCACTTGTACTAGGCCATTACTAACCAGGCTAATTTAGCCAAACTAAGGCTACCCACAGAAGAAGAAAATGGCGGCGCACCAGCAGCGATCCACTTGTGGCAGCGCTCGCAGTAAAACGGCAAACCCTCACAGGCCCACGCGCCGTCCGGCTCCTCGCCTAAGTCACTGGCGAGCGAGTCACCACTCTGATCATGTGACAGATCCACAGAGCCCTGGTCCTCCGACTCCACTATCAGGAGCGTCTCACCCTCCACTTCGCCCTCTTCCAGTCCCTCTGAGGCAGATGTGCACGCAGCCTCGTCGTCGCCAGCACCCAGCTCGACACTGTTGTCCATGACCCCGCCCCTACACAGTTGGTCATTCTCAGGTATTGCTTGAAGTGGAGAGACTGGCAGGGGATGGGGGTGTAGCCCCGTGAACCAATAGATCACCTGTTTCAGTGGTGGGTGTGGTCTTGTAGGAGGAGCTTCGCCTCTCTACGCCGCCTGTCTTCTTCTAGATGCGTGGTCAACTTCCTGTTCTCCTCCAGCAGCCGCAGGTTCTCTTTCTTCCTCTCCACACGCTCCAAATCCCTCAGGACACCCTCCTGGAGACGCTGATCAGGCACAATTGTTCCAAATGTCATTCTCTGCCTAAAAACTCATGTCAAAAACATACATTATGGTGTATTGTCGTACTGTGATACGACAATACGATGGTTAATCAAATAGTCAACGAATGATTACTTATTTGAGCAAGCGAGAGAAGCTGTTATTTTCATGAAAAATGTATTTAAAAATACTTTCCAAAATGAAAGTGGGACATTTAGTGTGCGAGGCTGTTTATTCTTTAAAAGGCGATATCTCGAAGGACGAAAAACACAAACGACCTCCTCAAAGCAGCTAGCCGGTAGCCGCCGGAAGTGTAACCTTTGTGTCTGCTGTCCTTGTTCGGCTCACCCTTCTGTCCTGGCCCTGCTTGAGGTGGACCGCGGCCACAGTGCTCACAGTCAGAACCACAGAAACTCCCAGAACCACTTTAGAGGCCGTCGACATTACGTTTGCAGTTCCCTCCTCGACTGCTAGCGGATTCCTGCACCGTGCAGTCGCTGCGTCTTCTTCGTCGACCAAATAAACTGACCACGAGCGCCTCCTGTGGCGGCCACGCGCCACTGTCGGTAACAGCCTACCAGACAACTACTATTTCTATTTTATCCTAGTTTAACGCCTTCATCCGGGTCCTCATTGGAATCGAATCTCTTACGCTTCTTTGACGTCACGACTCAGCGAAAATAATTGGCCGGTTGTACAGACATGTGAAATCAAATGCTGTGAAAGATGAATCTCTTGATCTTCGCTGTCACAAAGAGAAGAGACGACGAGAGACATTTTTATTCATCAATTGACATAAATAAGCATACAAGTGAAAATAAATAGTCACGGCAATAAATAAAACGTTAGCATGAGTGAGACGAGACGCCACATTGTGGGCGTTTAGTGCACTTGGACATCTACTTTGTATTTACACGTTTGCTTTTCCCCCCAGCAAATAGTTGGACATTTTGGTGGTTGAAGTCAATCATTCCGAAAGAAAGAAAAGCACAGAAGCGGCTAGCTTCACAAGCTAACCAAAACATTCCCTTTCGCATCGTCACTCGCCATTCTGACTGCAATCCTGAAGACTTGGACTTTACAATTGCGAATGTTTCCAATTTCCCTTTCCTTCACTATAAAACGCTAACACCGAGAAGCTTTTACTGTGAAGCAGGAAACACAAACGTGTTGCCATGGAGACGTCACGAACGAGGTCTTCAATCACAGCAGGAAGTCCACAGTCGGCCAACACACAGCAGCTTCTCCAGCATGTAGAACCCCCACGAGGCCTCCCGCCCTAGTCCTAGTCCTAGTGTTGGACACTACAGCTTTCACAGTTTAGCTCTGTGTGCGCGCACACACTCACACAGAAAAAATAAAACAAATGGGATGTAAACATATTTTTGAAAGGAAAAAAAAACCAACACCTGAGACATCTATTTAAATAATCGTCAACATCGCTGCACCTTAACAATTTATGTGCCATTCCAACACTTCCCGTTCCCACTGCCATGGCAACCGCTCATGGAGGGATAGTGATGAACTTCGACTTCCTGTGCATGTCACATCGGCCGCTTTCTTAACTTGGAAGATTGTAATTGAACAGAAAAACCCTTTGTGTATGTTGTTGCAAACGTTAGCTGGATGAGCTAGAAAAATCCAAGATGATGACCATTAAGCATTTTGAAGACAAAACAAAAAATGAAATAAAATAGAGAGTAGGGCTGAGTGCTGTTAACCTAGCTTAGCAGGTGAAAAGAAGAGTTCGAAATGTCCAGGAAAGCATCGCTAACATGCAAGTCAGAACGTCTTTCTTCAGCCAGATGACAAAAGGCTCAAGTTCCAGTACTTGCAGTTATGGTGCTAAGATAAGCTAACACGCTCAACACTTAGTAAAGGCAAGGACGCCGTTTCTCCTTTAACTACAAAGAAAGCAAGAAAAAAGAAAAAGGGTTTTCTTTAGTGGCCTAACCATGTGAAAGCTTCATAGTGCGCGTCAGCACACACGTGAAAAGAAGCACCGAGAAAATGGTAAAAAGAGTCAGATGTGATCTCCCAGGTGGTTTCAAAGGAGGCGAGGTTGGGTCAGAACTGACATGCAGACAACTCCTCAAATTTCAGAAACAAAAAAAAAAAAACACAAGACTCCGAGCGGCTTGAGCAAAGCTTCTATCACGACGACAAATGGTGGTCGGCGAGGAGCGGCAATGGCGGTGGACGGTCCAGGGTCGCTGACGTCCATCGAGCGTGAACTTTGACCCTCAGCTGCAAATGGGCTGAGAAAATGTTTTATTTCCGTTAGATGCACGATTGCACTTTGGCGCCGACGTCCAAGGTCAGGGTCAAGTCTTCCGTCTAGGAAGGGGAGGAGCCAACCACGAGTGCAGCAAGGCGTCAGCTAGCATCGCGTGGTGGCGAGCACAAGGACTCCTGACTGTCTCCGCCCCCTCCCTCGAGCTCCACCCCCGGCTACTGGCGGACCTCGTTGGCGATCAGACTGTCCTCCCCTGACTGGAAATCCGCCTCATTGATGTTGTTCCCTCCGTTTAGCATCTCTTCATCCTGGGACGAGGCCCGGTCCTCCTCACTGCCCCCGCCGGGCTCGTCCGAGTTGGGGTCCTGAAGCACCTGAGCGATGTACATCTGCTGCTGTGAGGACACAATGTTAGTATTAGCTCGTTAGCCACATCATCATTACCAAGCACATTTGTTAGCATGCTAGTAAAAATGCATCACTTGAGACTTGGAGGGGGGTGAGGCCGATGTGCGGGGCGGACGTCCATTCTCCACTGCTTCCGTGTCAGAGTCCTTGGTGTCAATCTGACGCACAAATATGGTGCTAGCGTGAGAAGACGTGCAAAGAAGAAGAGGACGTGTGCACATACCTTATAGTTGTGAGCACTAAGGTACTTGAAGTGTCCAAAACACACATGGGACAAGCACACCACGATGGTCACCACCAGAACCACCAGCGTGAACATGGACGTCGGTGTCTCAAAACCTTCCGTTAGGACATAGCCTCGGTTAGCTTGCTTTGACTTGAGCATTCAAAATATTGTGCTACACAATGAACAATGAGAGAGGCGTACCTGTACGCATGGTGGAGAAGAAGAGTAGCCAGAAGAGGCAGAGGATGGGGGCAGCCACCACTTGCGTGACTGCCCCTGAATGAATCTTCTTGTCCAGTTTGGACGGCAAGTAGGCGTAGTACATGTTGTACCTGTCCACCAGGTGCTTGAGCAGCATGTACATCAGACCTGTACTTCCACAATGGTCACATGATCACCTGATTGCATGTGTGTGATTGAGTATGTGAGTGAGAGAGAGACACTGACCAAAGGGCACGATGATGGGACATGTGATGCTGTAGGCCATCACCACGGTAAAGACATTCATGATCCACGCGTACGCCGCTCCAAACTGAAACTCGTACGCTTGATGCTGGAGTGGACACCAGGTGAGGACAGGGTTATGTGTCACGCAAAAAGAATCACTTTGTCATGTGTGCTTCTTTGGTGTGTTTACATATGCACAAAAAACTGCAAATGGTTCAGATGACTGCAAAGACTATGCACTGGATTGTCCCTGCGCAAAAGGGTCAATTTTGTCATTGAGAATATGTTATTACTGTTACACATATAATTACACAAAAAGCATGTTAAATAATACCCATGTTCGTATTGTCATGTAATTAAAGTGGAACGTCAATAATGTCTGTTACTGTGCACCCCCTACTGCTCTAACTAGTGTGATACCTCACATTATATGTTTGGGCCACGCCTTTCTACTTCTTCTCTAAAGGTAAGCGTCCGTATGTCTCCACACTTGGTGCCGTGACCCGAATGGGAGTGAGGTTTCAGGGGGTGAGTGTGGAGCAGATGCCAGCCAGTGCAGCTGAACGTTAGTTAAACAACCTCCCTCCCTCTCTCTTGAAAGTCCAGGCTTTTGGCCTAACGGTCCTGTTTTTGAGCCCTGGCGCGCGCAGTTTGAAGCAGGCGGGTTTCACCTGCCTACAAAGACCCCCAACCTTATCTGGACCTGGACTCAGTCCCACAGTGTGTCACGTTTCGTGTCCTCACCCTCTTGACATTGCGGCGGTCGGCAGCCGAGCGTGCCAGGCACAGTCGGATCATGTACATGAGCAGGCCTGGAATACGCAGCAGATCCATGGCGTTCCCGATGAAGGCTGACGCTATCACGTAGTTAACAAAAAACGCTCCATTGTCTGGCAGGAAGACGCACCTGAGGACAACACTTTTTTACTCATGCTTGCTGGACCATCATCAGCCCATTTTCTTAACCAACAAGAGACCAGACTCACTCGAAACGGACGGTGGCGTCGGCCAAGAACTTTTTATCAAAGAGCCATCGGAAAAAAACGTCCAAACTGGAAGACGACAGCATCATATGGAGGAGTTCATAGGTTAAAGCAAGATGGTGCAAGAAGGTTTACCTGCTGAGTCCAAGAGAGGGCAGCAGAAGAACCATGAAGATCAGAAAGGTATAACACTTGTGCATCGTAGTCCGATTTTCTCCAGACCTGCATGCACACACAAGTAACTGGTTGTCAAGTGACTGGAACAGGTCTTGTTACAAGAAGTGGTCTTGGGGCTTGATGTGCCCACTGGACTAGAAGTCGTCTCAGGACTATAAGTGTTTTATAAGTGTTAAGGTCATGTGACCGGAAGTGGCCTTCTAATTAGAAAAGGTCTTGCGACAATAAGTGGCATTTTGACTAGAAGTGGTCTAGTGATTGAAAGTGTCCTTAGAATTATAAGCGGTCTTATAGTCCTCGTAACAATAAGTGACCTCATGACTATTAGTGTTCTGATGACGATAAGTGGTTTTGGGAATAAAAATGGTCTTGATTTAAAAAGTAGTCTAGGAACTAAAAGTGGTATTCAAGATCCGACCTGGTCTAAGTGCCCTCGGGAATAAAAGTGGTATCAAGACTACAAGGGGCCATGTGGCCTCTTCTAAAATGTGTTGCTGGATGAGAAGTGTCCTCTAGATTATAGGTGTCCTCAAGACTAGAAGTGGGTTTGTGACTAGAACTGGTCTCGAGACTATAAGTGGCCTCAGAAGTATAATGGTTTTCAGGACGGTGGGCTTGTGACTAAAAGGGGCCCGGCAAGGTCCGACCTGGTCCAATGAGCCTCAAAGAAGGCTGAGTAGTAGACGATGGTGGGCAGCAGAGCAGAGAAGGCCCAGAGGAGAAGAGTCGGGAAGAACTGGGTGACGATGGGGTTCTGTGGAATAGAAGACGGTCACAGGTCAGTAGGCAAAGTTACTTCTGATGAATATTATGAGTAGAAGATGAACATAAAGGAGGCTTACGTTGAGGTACTCCACAGGCTTGGTGACATTGAACTTGTCCATGGTGGAGATGATGATGGCAGGTGTGGTGAGAAAGAAGAGCAGGATGAAGAGGATGCAGTTGATGACCAAGCAGCGGATCCACCAGGAGACTCCGCCCAGAGAAAGGTGCTCCCTGAGGGAGAACCCGGTACATGTCAGCTAAGAGGCTCGCTTGTGCGTTTTGTTAAAGCGGCGCTCAGACCCACCACCGCACATTCTGTGGGTCAGGCGCGTACGAGACGCTCCAATTGTGCACGTGAAGAACGTCGCTAAACTGCGACAAGCGAGGCTCCTGACGACAGCGACAGCCTTGAACCTGACATGCGTTAAAGTCCTTCAGGATGCTGCAAAGACAGTTCAAGAGTTGAAATCCCAGACAAGATAGCTGAGCACCAGATGCGCCAGAGGGGCGGGGCTTACATTGCAGTCATGGCCTCATTCTGGAAGGTGACAAAGGCCATGCCTAGTGGTTTGGTGTGGACCTTCTCCTTCTCCTTTCTGTACTCTTCCTTTAGCTTGGCCTCCCTCTTGGTGTAGTAGCTGACTGCCTCCTCCTGTGAGTAAAGCACAGCGATGCAAACAAGCGAGGACAGGTGGGTCACATGAAGAAAGGTCACGCCATGAAAGATCACCTCCTCGCAGCCAGCAATGGCACAGCAGCAGAGATGTCCACAGGGTTTAGGGTTAATCATGGTAGGAACGTGCTCCTTGGCCATCAGATCTGTGAAGAACTTCTTGCTGCGCTCTGTCTTCTTCCTGTTCCACAACATCAATGCCAATGTTAACGTAATGGCAGCAATGTTAACGTATGTGTCCCAGCATGCTAAGCTCATACCGCTCAGCATTCAGAGCCATGAGTTTGGCCACGTTGTAGCAGATCCGAGCTTCCAGAACCGTGCAGTTCTCGTACGCCTGCCTGAAGGGGTGGGAGTGGAGGTGTTCCCATGCGTCAGTGAAATGATGGATGCTAATATGCTAAATACTACTAGCTATTAGTTACTACATACTCAAAGTGTTGTTTGATCTGGCTTTCTTCGGCGTACTTGGAGATGCCGTTAATGAATAACGTGCGTTTCACCTGCAAGACACCAACATTGCTCAACAAGCGTGTAAGACATGAGCTTATGATTAGCATGGCGGTGTGCTACCAGGTCGTCCTCCTTGTAATGCATCTTGGACGTGTGCCTCCTCATGCTGTAGACGGTGAGCAGCAAGTACATGAAGGCGAAGGACGTGTGTAGCCACAACAAGTTCGTCCTGAACACACAAGCCGAACACGTTTACCTCACTGGACACAAGCTAACAACACACCTTTACCTCGTCAGCTACAAGCTAACAGCACACTCTTACCTTGCTGGCTAAATGCTAACAGTAATATGTTTACCCCACCGGCTACAAGCCAACAGCACACGCTTACCTTGCTGGCTACATGCTAACAGCAATATGTTTACTTCGGCAGCTACAAGCTAACAGCACACATTTACCTTGCTGGCTACATGCTAACAGCAATATGTTTACCCACCGGCTACAAGCTAACAGCACATGCTTACCTCACTGGCTACAAGCTAACAGCACACGTTTACCTAGCAGGCTACATGCTAACAGTAATATGTTTACCTCACCGGCTACAAGCTAACAGCACACTTTTACTTTGCTGGCTACATGCTAACAGTAATATGTTTACCTCACCGGCTACAGTACAGTATATATAAACTACTTAATATAATTTACTCACCCAGACTTCAGGTTGGCTATGGTAGTGCGACCAAAGCTGTAGGCGTTGTTTTCTGAAAAAGACAGTTAGAATGAAACCAAACATGAAACCAAACACCCACTATTATATACTAATTGCATAATTATTTTTATGTTTTTAAGAAGCAAATATGAGATTATTGAATATCAATCTATCCGATGACCTTGACAAGTCAATCAGTTGATAAATGGACAGAAAGGTCACGTGGTGCTAACGCTAGCGTGACCACGTAGCAATGTGTCTACAGAGGAAAAACCCACATTCTCTACCAACACTACATACATTACACACCTACATGTTTACAAGTCCACAGGCGTACACATCTACCGGTGTACATGTCCACAGAATGGTTACCTTCTTTCGACGGCGGTCCTGGTGCTCCTTGGTTTATCAGTAAAAGATCTTTACTGATAATTCGTACTAAATCACACAGACAGAAAAGTCCACTTTGTGTCGGTCACGGTAACAACATTTGAAATGGCGTATATGTGGTATCGAACACGCCCGACGCCGTACAAGCACCACTTCATCACACTTCCTCAATTATGCAAAAAATATTCAGTGAGGTCAAAATCAAAGGATTAACGTCTTTCTTGTGCATCTTCTTGGTCGTTTTTGTCACCAAAAGAAGACTCAGCATCATCACAGGTTGTTAAGTGGAGAAGAAGAATATACACAGAAAGTTACATCACAGTGAAAGCAGTATAGCGTCACCATACGCTAGATCAGGGGTCGGCAACCTTTACCAACAGAAGAGCCATTTTGTCTCCTCTTCCAGTAAAAAAAAAACTTTGGGAGCCGCAAAACACCGAATTGTCATCAATAACCATTCTAATGATCCTGTTCTTGACTGTCTTTGCAAAAAGAGACATTAGGATAATAGATGTTGTGATATTTTTATGAACAGATATCTAACTATAAATGGCGCCCCATCTGATGTACAGCTCAGTGTTGCCAACTTGGCGATTTTCTCAATGTCGTGATTTTCCTGGATTTGCATTTTTTTCACCACAATAGTAATTTATTGACGGGCCCGAAATACTGAGCCGAATATTCAACGTCCAACTTGACCCCGGTGTATTTGCCGACATAAAAGTTAAAGCACGTATTAAGCTGTGAGTCAGTCAACTGCCGCTGCACATAACCAGCCTCTCGTGGAGTCACCATCTCGGCGATTATCGTGTCACGGGCTGTGAGCACATAGCACACTTCTCGTTATAAAAAAAATTGCTATGCTCCCATTATTACATTGTTTTATTTTACTGTGCAGGAACTGGTTTTAGAGTCAACTCAAAACTCCTTCACCTTTTTTTCTATCCCACGCAGTGAGACTACACTACACTACACTGCACTACACTACACACTATACTAGCCCTCCTTTTCTTGTGTATCAGGGACCCTGATAAGCAAGACTGGTGCACCACAGGGGACTGTGCTATCACCCTTTCTCTTTACACTGTACACTGCTGACTTTGCTTATAAATCTGCAGTGTGTCATGTTCAGAAGTACTCTGATGACACCGTGATCGTTGCATGTGTGAAGGGAAGGGAGGAGGCAGAGTACAGAGACCTCATGGCGGGTTTCACCACCTGGAGCAGGGACAATGGTCTTGTTCTGAACACCTCCAATACCAAGGAGATGATAATTGATTTTGCCAAGAGGCCCTCTCATCAACCCGTCCTGATCAACGGAGAAACCATCAAGGTTGTTGACCGTTATAAATATCTGAGTGTGCATCTCGATCACAAACTGGACTGGTCAGAGCAGGCTCGGGCCCTGTATAAGAAAGGACAGAGCAGGCTGTTCTTCCTCAGAAGGCTTAGGTCTTTTGATGTGTGTGCTGACATGCTGTACATTTTCTACCAGTCTGTTGTGGCAAGTGCTGTCTTCTTTGGGATTGTCTTTTGGGGCAACAGCTTAACGACAAGGGACAATAACCGTCTGGACAGACTGATAAGGAACTGTGATGGGGAGAAATGTGGACTCTGTGGGAGCTGTTTTGGAGAGGAGGATGAGGGCTCTAATGCAGAGCAAAATCCCAAGCATCTTCTGCGTGATACAGTCACAGCCCCGAGGAGTGCCCGGAGTCACAGACTCCTCTCACTGCGCTGCAGGGCTGAGCGCTTTAAGAAGTCGTTCCTCCCTTCAGCCATCAGACATTTTAACAGACGTGCCTGAAAGAAACTGAGCTATGAGCATTTTATTATTAATATTGATAGTACCTTTTTTTTATTGTACTGTTGTTCATTTGCATGTGTATGGTCTGTGCATGTGTGTTTTGCTGTTGGACACCTGAATTTCTCCTGCGGGAGATCAATAAATTTTTATCTAATCTAATCTAATCTATCCAATCACCAGTCAGAAGAGATTCCAGATGTATTCACTGACTTGGCAGCAAGTTAGATATTTTAAATTCTTTTAGAAAATGCACATTTCCTCTACTTCAGTGTTAAAAAGAAATCACCACGCTCAGCAAAGAGAGCCACATGTGGCTCCAGAGCTGCGGGTTGCCAACCCCTGAGCTAGATAGATAGTATATACTTTACTTTCCAAGAGAAATTTACTCAAACTCACCTGTTTGAAAAGCTACCATTTAATACTATTAACACGGCTTCACTTCTTTTTACACTTGTTTATTTAAGAATTTAAAATGTGTGAACGGATGATTTCAATTTGATTTCCTTTATATTTACATGCATATTAGCATACTAGCAAACACAAGCTTTATTGATGTGTATTTAAAAATGTTTGCTAATGCTGCAGTATTCCTTTTGAAGAATTTTTCATGTAGCTCTCCTAACGTGAGAGCTCAAGTGCTAACCTGTGATAACTTCCCAGACTGGCAGGGTTTCATGTCCTTACCCAACAGGTCTCCTGAGAAGTTGACGGGCAGCACAATGCCGACGGAAAGCACACCGACCACTACCAGGAGGCCGATGATGTGACGCTGGAAGGACAGATAGTGGACAGCGTCTTCGCCGCATTTCTCTCGTATCTCCTCGTCCCTGCAGCCAATCACAGAGCAGAACTTATGTCACATGATGAATGGCGTCATTCTTGGACTTCATTCAAATGACTCATTTTTCTAAAAATTCCTTTACTGAATAGGCCAAAGAAAAAACACACAAATGGGTGTTTATTATATTTTTTGGGTCACTCACTTGATTCTGAAGATGGCCGTCAGCCAGGAGCAGAAGCCCTGCAGGTCCAAGAACAAGAAAACTTAGAAAGCACCAAAACCAAGTGTGGATCTTGTCTGAGAGGGCGGGGCCCCTGAGGCCTTTTATGGTTGTCCTCTGACCTACTCGCTTGCAAAGTGGATTAGCGTCACATGCAGCGTCTGACGGATTAAAACAAAAAAACCTGCTGACCCGTTGCCATGGTGACAACCGGAGAACACGTCTCTATGCACATGTGACGATTGTGTGTTTGCCCCCTTCTGATTTTTTTTTTGCATGTTTGTCAAGCTTAAATGTTTCAGATAATAAAACTAATGCAAATATTACTTTGTGACAACATGTTTTTAAATTAAACTTTTTATTATTAAGGGAGAAAAAAAACCCTACATGGCCCGGTGTAAAAAACTGACCCCCTGTTAAATAATAACTTTACTGAGCTTACTTGAGATGCATCAGTCTGGAAAAGGCCATTTCTAAAGCTTTGGGACTCCAGCAAACCACAGTGAGAGCCATGATCCACAAATTGGCAAAAAAACATGGAACACCAAACCTTCCCTTGATGATCCTTGATCATCCCTTTGGCAAAATAAGTTGAACTTTTCAGAATGTCTGTGTCCCATTACATCCGGCGTAAAAAAGTAAAATACGGTGGGGATAGAGTAAAGAACTGGGGCTGTTTTGGTGCATCGGGACCTGGAAGACTTACTATGATAAATGGAACCATGAATTCTGCTGTCTACCCAAAAATCCTGAAGGACAATGTCCGGCCGTCTGTGCGTGACCTTAAGCAGAAAACCCCACCAGCAAGGCCACCTCTGAATGGCTGAAGAAAAGCAAAATGAATACTTTGAAGTGGCCTAGTCAAAGTCCTGACCTGAATCCTATGCAGATGTGGCAAAAGCTGGTTCTGCTTGAAAAATTACAACAATTCTCCAAACAGGAGTGGGCCAAAATTGCTGTAGGAGACTCACTGCAAGTTATCTCAAATTGACTTCTGTTGTTGCTGCTAAGGGTGGCCCATCCAGTTTTAGGGGGCAATCACTTTTTTACACAAGGACATGTAGGTTTGTTTTTTTTTTTCCGTTAATAATAAAATGTTTTAGGTAAGAACTGGATTTTATCACTGACTATTTACGTGTTTGATGATCTGACATTTGTGACATGTCAGACATTTGTGAAATGTCTGACATCTGACATTTTAGAGTGACAAACACAAAGAAACCAGGAAGGGGGCAAACACTTCTTCACACCGCTGTACAATTTCACACACATAAATATTCACGTTGAACGTGTAACGATTCACCCACTGCATCATTGTATCGACTTATATTCCCTTGATCCAACTACATTGATCTGTGTTTACCTAATGGCCATTCCAGACTAAATATATTGATCTAACATTGTTTAAAAGGTAATCAATCAACTGAATCAATACTTGAAAATGAAGCCGTTGTACTTGCCAAGGTCTGTGGGTCAAACACAGCTTTTGTCTTGACTCAATGTTAAAGCAACGGGAACTAAATTGACTTTCTACATACTTGGGGTAGAGAAGCGAATAAGGTATCAAATTCAAGTGTGTCATGTTTTATCGCATAGAATTAATCACAGACCTCATTTTATTTAGTCTGTTAATTCCTTCATCGTTAATTCAACCTGATGTGTTGGCTGCACTTTATTTAAATAAAGTGTGGATACATTTGCCATGAATTGTTGTTTACCTTTTTGTTTATCTCCATAATTAATTTATACTTGATTCCCTTACAAAAAACAATAGGAGTCTAGTAGGAGTCTAGGAAAATTCACCTGCACTGTTGAGTCCTGGTATCCAATCCAGGTATTTATTTCACAGTCAGCTTGAACTTTTGGCTAAAAAGTTACTGAACCGATTTGGATCGTTTCATTCTAAAGGAACCATTACCGTCCTTGAATCAAATTGGAAACCAAAATCGTGATACGAATCAAATCGCTATTAAAACGAATCTTTACACCGCTAATAAATATATATAACAGAATCACGGAATTGGCTAAAAAGGAATATACTGTTAAAAGCAGAATGTCATGGAAGTTGACATAGTGTGAATGAAATACTGTTACCATGAGGAGTAGAAACGTTCGTGTGGGTAAGTATTTCCCCAGTGGACGGCTCAATCGTGGCGTAATCTCATTACAACCCCCCTCGAACGAAACATGTTGAAATGGCGATAAACAGCGGCAAAAGTTGGCGGAACCTCCTCTTAGCTTTGCTTCCATTCACAGAGAGTAAATGTAGGCTAGCGGCGACAGTTTAGTTTAGCGTGATAGCGCGTTTGTGTGTGCAACTCGGGCTGGATGAGTATATTTTCACCACACTGTGTTTTGTCGCTTTATTGTAAAAAGCATTTACAATGCCCGACGATGACGTGCAGGTTGTGAGTAAAAAAAAAGACAAGAAGCACGTTTATTTTTGCACCCGGCTCGTCTTAGCCGTAAAGACACATTCTCACTTGCGGCTTTCAAGATCACCTGTCGTCTAACTGTGTCAACAAAATAAGTGTGTGATAAAACATATCTCACATATGCAGTTGGAATTGCATCGGTGACTACATCTTCCTTGATCACAATGCACGGGCATTACACTTTGTTGAAGATTTTGTAGCAATGTGTGCAGAGGCTGACATCTCATTAGAAAAGTTAGCCAAGCCACAGTCACTTATCAATTACTGGGTAAAATTGGCCATTGATGTATTGCATCAATAAATGTAACGGAAAAAATGGAATTTGTTGGAAAAAAAATGAATTTGGAAAAAAATAAAACGGATTTCATAGGGCCCGACATAACTATAAATATTTAATCGTGATCAATCGCATTTTGTCACGCTTTCTGCAAAGGTACCACTGTATAAATTTCTTGGCAACACCTGCCGCGCGCCAGCAACTTCCCTTTTCTCCCAGATGCAATGTACTTCGTGACAACTCAGCGCCACAAAAACTAACAAAATAAGAGCCATGCGCCAGGGCTTTAAAGCTAATCTTGCCATTCAAAATAGCATTTTCTGTGCCCATTTCTGCTCAATATATGTTCCAGCTTCAGGCTCAAAACAAAACTGCCACCGATGCGGTTCGGCAGACAAAGGCGTGGGCCGAGGGTCAAACAGTACGTGCGCACGTTAATCACCTGTCAACAAAATTAGCGCCGTTAAAGGACACTTACTAATGCGTTAACTTTGACAGCCTTAATAAATATATTAAATAAATAAATAAAATATGACTGTTTCATAATACAGTAAAGCTATAACAAAATATGACAACAATATAGCTATAAAAATCATTATTTTCCAGATACAAAAAGCTACGAATACAAGCTAGCATAGCCACTGAGAGGAAAGCAGTGAAGAAGAAGGCTCACGTTGTCGCGTTGTTCCAAGTCCACGGAGCTGGAGACCGACGTGAGGCGTTCGTAGCGGTCGGGCGTGTCCGAGTGTATTGCTGAAGCAACACTGAGGAGACAAGGGGAGCCGTCGTTAGCCACTAGCTTTAGCCTCTGTGACCTCTCCGACCTCCGGGAAGGTCTGTCACCGTGATCACATGACAACACAGAGGCGGAAGCTAACGGGACACATGAATTTTGACCTTCAAACACATCACTTGATCCAGTCTGTCTGCGAGAAGCTAGCTCTCTTTGTGCCTCAAGCTAACTTGCTAGCTGGCTAACACTCCACGGGGATGATGACACACACACACACACACACACACACACACACACACACACACACACACACATTACCTTTTGACCGGTTCATAGTTATCCCGGTCCCGTCTTCGGCTGAATACATATTCATGATGGGGACAACAAGCACGAAGCATCTGTTGTTAGCATGCTAATATGGATCATTGTAGTCAATTGCTAGAGAAATGAATACATATTGGATCGCTTCACTTCTTTTTACACTTGACCCTGGAACAGATCTTTTCCATAATGTCTACACAGTTAGCAGCTGCAACAGTGGTACGAAAACAAAGAAAAATGCACAAGTTCAGATGATAATCTGGCAAAACAAAATTATGTTTTTAGTGGTAAACTTGTAAAAGAATAAATATTGTGCTGAAACTGTATTATTTGCAAAGATTGACGAATAGGGAGGATATTTTGCCTTACAATGAATTTACTGTACTTCATATTTCCAAGTGTAGTGTGCAATCATTTATAAACAGGCTGAGTAAAATACTAGCGAGTATGAGTGCATGGTGTTGCTGCAGGGGTTCCATCAACAAAGATGTTTTGTGTCTGTCACTGGGACGTCATGTGGACGGATGCGTGTCTCAACTGTCCGCTACATCATCCATTAAGTAGGTCTGCAAGGACGAGCTCCACTGCCATGTCAATAAGCCTTTTAAAAGAAAATGCTCTCTCTCAATTATGTAAACACACAAGATGTTCACCATTCACTTTGTGGAGAACACAAATATAACAGGATACCTTTAAACTAGTAAAGACAATCATGATCAGGATGGAATTCCAGGACAGCCAAATATGTGCTATTAACAGGAAACAACATCAATTGCCTTAAAACCTTTTCCTCCTTTAGCGTCCAGCATCTCATCGTTAGTTCACCTGCCCCCCAGCTTGCTATTGTGCAGGATGCTACATTGTATTTTTTACATTAAGTCATATTTGAAAGTATTCAAGTTCAAATGAAAACTAATACTATGCAAGTTAATCAACATATTCAAATGATCCTCAGATCGCTACATAAGCACATTTCAAAAAGTAGCAAATAAAGTAGCTATTAATACTATTATTGTTTTTTGTATCAGGTTTAGCTCTGAGCTGTGGATAAATCTCCCGATGGCAAACCTCTCTTCTCTCTCTTGTAAACCCTACATTTAAAAATAATACTTTTCTTCTATAGCGGCACATTTTAATGTCACATTAGTTATGTCTTTGCTCTCCTTTCGCAACGGTAGGCAGATATCGTCCTGTCATGACGTCTGGGTAAACATGAGAACACATGACACAACCAGGAAGTATGAGGAAGGCTGGACCGAATTCAGAAGGTTCATTGGCCGGATAGACTACAGGCTTTTTTGTCTGCAGACCCTTAAATTGTATATATAATTGTACGTATACTGTATATAGCTCTCTTAACTCCAGCTGCAGCAGTATATACCCTCATGAGGGATATACCCTCATCTGCAAAACAGTGGCTTGTATTACGTAAGACGCTGTTAATAAATCGATTGGCTGCGGAACGTAAACACGTACCAACAAGATGCCTGCAAATATTCTCATTCACCTAGGTCACTGCATTCAATCAATCGCAACTGGACAGTTCAGGTTGTCATAGAAGACACACGCCAGTCAGACCAGATAGGACAACTCTAGTCTGAGAGCCTGGTGCAGTCTATTTACCCTCTAAAGTACGAGGGAGGTTCAGACAGGAATTGTTGGCTTTTTATTAGTGTCAAATGACGATCGTTAAGAACAAATGGAGTGGGGTCTCTGCCTGCCAACGATTGTCGGTGGATGGTATCGCCTTTGTTGGCATCCCATTCAGGTATAATGAAGGTCATGGACCCTACCAACAATGGTCAGTCGGGTGGCGTAACATTGATTAGCATCACATTTAGATACAATGATGGTCATGGACCCATAGAAAAACAAAGGTGGCTGTGCATCGTTATTTCTTAGCTTCTTGGCTTTTAATTACCTGTACAAACGACTTGGTGCTGTTCCCTTAGAGTTTAGAGGCCTCCTTTCCATGGCCTCCATGTAGAGGTTGGCCACAATAGGGGATAACGGTGACCCCATAGCACAACCGTGCTTTTCTCTCCTAAAAGTTCCCATGAATTGAAAATATGTTGTAGGCAAAGTTGGGTTTGGGTTGAGTGAGAATCTATCTTGGAGGGTGTGGTCAAGATGTAAACGTTGCCTCATGGTTTGGACTAGATCCTGAGTTGGAATACAGGTGAACAGGTGAATAATGTGTTGGAATACAGGTGAACATATCAACTGTAAAACGTACACATTTTGGACAGAGAAGATGGATGGTTTGAAAAAGGAGTGAGGGAAACCATCTCTGAACAGAGGTGGGGGGCCTACGCTGCCGCCCTTTCATCCCTTCCCAAAAGACTCAGTCTTTTAGCCTCTAAGTAATAAACAATGCACAGCCACCTTTGTTTTGTATGGGTCCATGACCTTCATTGCATCTGAATATGATGCTAATGAAGGTGATACAACCCATCGTTGGCAGGTAGAGGCCCCACTCAATTACATCCAATTATCATTTGACAGCACTCAAAGATTCCCATTCCCATCTGACCTACCTCCTACTTTAGAGGCTAAATAGACTGGATCTTGCACCAGGCTCTCAGACTAGACTAGAGCTGTCCTATCTAGTCTGATTGGTGTGTGTCCCACCTAGTCTTTGAGCATGAACTGATGAAGCCTGCTCAGATGAGAGGCGAAACATCTTCTATAGCTATGGTCACCCTGCAGGGTAGGATTCCCAATTTGGGTGTTCCGATTTTTTTTAATGGGGTTGTTCACATTAGCCTGCAGTCCAGTAGTGATCGACTGAATGCCCTGAGAGTACCAACAGGATCTCATCATTGGCTGGACAGCTTGTTCGTCATTGTGTTGGTACCGCTTGTTGTTGCATTGCAATACGGTACATGCAGAGTAAATTGTTATGTATGTACATTTTCAAGTATCTGTCTGTCTGACCAGTGCCTACATGTTTCTTGCCTTTCCACTGCAACATTCATCATCCGAAATTAACCAGAAAATCTGAATTAATTATTATCATTATCATTCAGTTATCTGGTTGCTTCAATTGCCAGGCAAAACGCGTGTGCATCCGCAGAGTCTGCTTTCTCATGTTCTACCAACAGTCCACGTTGGGTTTGTACAAGGGCGCAGGGAAGCTACTTTCAGCCGTCACTATTAACGGTGTGACAATTTCAACCATGTGACTATTTAATACAAAATACGTACTGTAGCGTCTATGAAACGATACAAAAAGGACAAGAAGGTGATCAATCAGCAATTACTTTACTGAAAAAACAGGCTGCTGTTCGGTCACATCTGTGCCGCAAAGATGAGCAAGAACGCAGCAGTCAGAATAAGAGGAAAAGGAGGCCAGCTCTCAACTGCCAAACTGTCGACTGTCACGCTCCCTTATCGCTCCCACACACGCACACACACACACAGAGCCAGAACTCTTAACATCACAAAAACATTCAGGGTCGCTACACTGCGTAACAAGCAAAACAGAGTTTCATCTGTAGAGTTACTATTTAGCCGCACGGTGTATGGGTGGGTAGCATGGTGGCCTCACAGTCAGGAGATCTGGGTTCCAATCTCCGTTGGGCATCTCTGTGTGGAGTTTTCCCATTCTCCCCGTGCGTGCGTGTTAGGTTAATTGGCGACTCTAAATTTGTCTGTAGGTATGATGTGAGTGTGAATGCTTGTTTGTCTGCCAGTCCAGGGTATACCCCGCATCCCGCCCAAAGTCAGCTGGGATAGGCTGCAGCATACCCGCAACCCTAATGAGGATAACCGGCATAGAAAATGGATGGATAAAGTTACTATTTACAGCCCTTCGGGAAGTATAAACTCTAGTGTGAAATGCATTCACGTCACCATGGCGACACACATGCTCAAAAGCACAGGTGAGGAGGCAACAGAGCAATAGAAGGTAGCCATATATCCCTCTTACTGAAATCCACAAATCAATTAAACCTGTTACTTTCTCCTTTAATAATAAGGCCTTTCCAAATTAAAAATTGGAAAGGCCTTTCCAAATTTTAATGAATTTCAATGACATTCACAAGTGTTAGGAAAACTCCATATTCCATGATTTCAGGAAGCCCAAAAAAGGACGTGACAGAAAAAATGCCTTCTTTGTTAATGATTCGCATAAGCCCGCCTTCATTCACAACTTGCGCACGTGGGTCTGCACAATGCGCGACGGGCGTGTCAGGAGTTTGGACGGGAGAATACAAATAGGGGAAACGTGCTTAACTCCAAACGCACAGAAAAACACTAAAGCGCAAACGGGAGCCCCTGTGAGCGCACTAATTGGCATACAATATACTGTACGTACAACCGACCTCAGAAGCTGGCAAAGACTATTTATTCATTGTATTCAGGGTCGCTACACTGCGTAACAAGCAAAACAGAGTTTCATCTATAGAGTTACTATTTAGCCGCACGGTGGATGGGTGGGTAGCATGTTGGCCTCACAGTCAGAAGATCTGGGTTCAAATCTCCGTTGCACACCAGGTTCCTCAATGAACCATGACATCACATTTCACAGAATTGATCGGTCAGTAGGCGGCGCTTATATTTGTATTTTAATCATCTCTTATCCCCAACATTACCTATATTGGAGCAGGTTAGCGCTTTTGCACAAGTTACCATGGCAACTCATCCTCATCCATAAGAATAAATCATGTTGACGGCTTGGGCTTTTAGCTTGTCGGATAGCCCGGTTGATAGCGTGGTTTGATCCCCAAACGTGTGCGGAAGTGGACCAGTCGGGTTACACTACAAGACAAGAATCATCATGGTTCGTAGTGCTAGTTAGGAATGCAACGAGCTTTGCAGGACTACATAAGGATTTTACAACATAAGAATAAATCCAGTTTTGTAGTACAATGGAACCTCATTAAGGAATTGAAAATGGTCAAAATCAATTTTTCCCCATAAGAAATCATTAAAATCCAATGAACCGGTTCCAAACACGCCAATATATGAACAAAAACACATTTATAGAGAACACATTTATAGAGAATACTTATAGCTTTCCTTGGAAAAAACAATGTGAAATAATTATAGATGACAAATGAAATAAAAAATGAACATATAACATCATTTGACCGTTATTGAAGACTTGGGAAGGGTGGGAAGGGGACGGAAGAGCCACGCGGACGCGGTTTCACTTTAGTCCATAACAAACTTAACTTGAAAGACTGGACAATTAGAGCTCTATATTTGCTCGCTTGAGCTACTTGTAAACTTCGTCATCATTACTTTCCGTAATGCGCCTCCCTTAAACCAATCCCCCTGCAAAGTGGGCTAACTGAAAACCACAATTACAATCCTGCTGTAACATACTTTACTGCAACATTTTTAGTGTTTTGCATATTCTTTATCAAACAACTTCTTTTGCAGCCATCCTAAAATAAATAAAAGCGCAGGAGTAAAGAAGGAGACAAATGGCTGGTCATCGTTCTGTAGACTTTTTATGAATAAATAAACCACACAGATAATAAAGATGATGAAATGTTTCCCTGGAATATTCCAACTCTAAAAAAAAGACACTGAGTCTGTCTGTAATGCTTTCGGTGGTTAAGATAAGTGGAATAAAATACTAATAAAGATTTTTAAACCAGTTTTACCTGTCGGCGTCAGTCACCAGTGCCAGACGGCCGTAGTCCCATGCGACCTTCCGTAGGATGGAAAAGACAAAGAGCAAGACCTGAAAAAAGAAGACAAAGACTTATTGATGGGCTGCAGTCCACGCGTGTCTACTCTGTTGTGGTCTGACCAGGAAGCACATGAAGTCCAGGGCGAGCACGGTGGGCACCCCCCCAAAAGGAAGACCCTGCAGCACGGTGCTGCGGATTCTAGCTGAGTAGCAGTAGTCCTTGGAGCCGCTGTCGGCCGAACAGTTGTCCTGGGCGCCGCACGCCTGGCCACCGCTCACCGTTGCCATGGTAACAATTAGGACTCCCAGCATGCTCAGTGCCACATCCTCACCGTCAACCTGAGGGGGATGGACCGTCACTGATCAGACATTACTAAAAAACTGTGTTCTTTCTGTGCTAGGGACAAGGACCAGGACCAGGCGCAGCCACCGGTTCCAATCCAAAGGAGCGGAGATAAGAAAAGTGATAGTAAAAGAGTCATATCTAAGCGAACATTAAGATATTTTTCATGGAAGTTTAATTAAATGTGAATAAACGGGTAGGGGTAGAAATGAATAAGCTCTGCTTCCTCCTCCTCCTCCTTTTCAGGATGGGTTGGATTTAAAAAATGTGCCCATGTCATGTTCTTCAATGTAGCTGGTCGTTTGAACATAAAACGTAGCACTATTTCATTCTAATGTTCTGTTGGTGTAGTGAGTGTGGAGGAAGCTCCTCCCTTTCACTTCCTGCGCGATGCGCACCAGCGCACGCTGCGTGCACTTTACGCACACGCCTCATTGTGTTTGCGGTTAACAAGAATGTTTCATTTTAGCGTTTTGTTCAAGCAGCCTGATGAACAAAAGACCACACAGCTTAGCGCCCCTTGCTGGCGCGGAGGCGGCAACGTTAACGCAAGAAAACGCCAGTCGAGGGAGTCCAAATTGACCCACTTCTGTCGGCGCGTGTCGCGCATGACGTCACCGCGAACTGACGCTCATTGTAATTTGTTCGTCATCCTCTATAATCATTAGGCTTAGCATCATCTCCGGTGCCGGGCCGACCTGGTGCCGGTTCGCCGAACACGAGTGCTGACTCAGCAAGTGATGAGTCGGCCTGACCGCTGCACCTGCACGCGCTCGGAACCAACCCGAATCGACAAACAGGCCGCTCGGTGTCCTCTGCGTGTGTTATATAAGACCTCCCACCCCCGACCCTCCTCCCAGCACCGGAGGCGGCGTGATGCTGTGCGGGACGCGGCACCGACACGGATCAAACAAAGCCGCCATTGACGTTTCGCGGGAAACTAGCAAAGGCCTCACCTGACCACCGGAAGTCGCTCCGTCCTCGCAGGGATTGTTCCCGCAAAAGCAGCCTGAAATCCTCACGCACTTAGCGCGGCGCGGCCAGCGTCCTGCCGCAGAGCGGCCATCCCACAAAGCATCGCCACCGCTGAGCGCCAAGACCGCCGAGTGCTGAGGGAGGGCCGAGTCCCGGTCCGAATGCACTTGCTCGTCCGCCGAAGTCGCCGCCAAGATGGAGGCTCGCTGCGGGAATGGAAGCCGCGCCGAGCCGAGCCGAGCCGCTGCTGCGGGACGACACACGCTCATGCACTCAGGCGCCGCCAGGGGGAGCCGATGCGCACCTTCACAATAAAAGCCGTGGTGTGCGAATACGCCAGAAAGTATCTCGACTTACACACACTGCACAGTACGTGCAAAATAGGAACAGTATAATAAACCAATGCGTGCGCTGAGACACAAAAAGATGGAACGTTTCCGTCAATATAACTGTGGGAAGCACACACCCTATGCATGTCCACTCAGTCCAGGGTGTTATCTACGATAGGCTCCGGCACGTTTAGATTCTGCCGGCATATGTTATCCACATACAGTACATACATACAGTGTACCATCGCCCAGGCTCAGTACAGCCTGAAAAGAACTTGCCAATCACTACCAGCAGCTTAGAGCAGAGGTCACCAACGCAGTTCCCGTGTGCACTGCATCTAAATACCTACCGCCTGTTTTGAGGATGGCCTTTGTCTGTTCTTTAATATTCACACTATTCAACATAAGGAAGTTAGACTATAATAGCTAGAAAATGTTTACTTCTCACTTCTTGGTTGAAGTTTATAGTTGATTAAACGAGGAGCATGTTGCATTTGGGTTACAACTGACTAAGCTAAAACCTATATACCGATTCCTTTATTTCTATTCCAGTCCAACTTATCTGCCATATCACGCACTCTGTCGTATCTCAGAGATTCTAGAAAATGAAAAAAAACTTCTTCAGGAAACTCACAGCAACTGTAACTTTCAATAACTTTCGGCCGCTAAAAATCATTCGTTAGGTCATTGAATAATTTGTGTTTTTGAAATCAATTTAAGATTGCTGATATTAGGAAATATATATGGTTACAATAATCACAGTACAAACTAAAGCTTAATTACAGCATGGATCTGAAGTGTGGTACCATTATTGGAGGAGATTACAATGTGGTAAGGGATAAATGGCTTTTCATGGTCTGAATATCATAATTACAATTCCATCTTATCTGACTTTTGGAATGGCTTCAGGTTAAAAGTAATAAGAAATGTGATCTACTTCCAGATGTCGAAATCTTTAAACAGACGAAACAATTACATCTAGATTAGGCTATTGTCTTGTTTTGGAATTCGCCGCCTCTGCTGTGCCGCTCACAGATCATTTTAGTATCAAACTCACTTTAACTACTACAGATACACAAAGGCAGAATAAAGCTTGTTCAAAATGTATTCTAGTCTTCTTAAACATGACCCTTTCTGGCAGGATATAAAAAAAACAATGGATGACATAAACAAAGACTCATCACTGTCAAATTACAGGGATAAAAGGGAATATTTACAATATAAATTATGTCAAAGTGATATCTTGTAAAGTCTTAAATGGAGCCAGCTGGGATAGGCTCCAGCATACCCGCGCTAATGAGGATAAGCGGTATAGAAAATGGATGGATGAGCCTATATCTGGTCAAGAGTTAATTGGAAATGAGAGGGTGGGGAAAGTTTGGCTTACGACCTCGTGATTTATGACCCTGAAGGTCAAAAAGTCACATTCCATACATCATGACCCTGCCCTCTCTATACCATTTTTTAAAATTATAAACACAGGCCAGTATACAGCAAGTGTTCAAATATAAGAATGTCAAATATTCTGTCCTTTGATTGGGGAGTCGTATGAGATCAAAAATACATGAAATAATAAGTTTCATTTCTTTTTTTACATTTTTTTCTCCCTCCTTTCTCACTTTGTAGACACACCAGCGACAACTCAACAGAGTCTGCAACACTGACCTCGTTTTGGATCACCTCCTGAAAGACAAAGTGATCCAGCTTGCGGTTAATGACGGAAGTGAAGGAGAAAGATCATTATTTGATCAAAACTATGTCCCGACTGTGTGACTCAAAAAAACTGTACATTCTACTGACATCCCTCTTCCCCTTTATAGTGGATCTGAAAATGACGTCACTTTCTTCACCAACACTACACTTACACAACACTACAGGTTTAGAGGAGAGTGTTTTACATTGGATTTTAATACAGCTATAGGAATTTTCAGCAATCCTGTCTTCTCAGATGATGGGTCTGTGGTAATAATTAATGGGTGAATATTAATTGAAGACTTCAATTTCAACATCTGTTGAATTAAATGGGGGTGGAAGGTCTCCTTTGCTCAATGAGCGATGTCAGTAGAATGTTGTAAGTATAGCTTTTTTTTGAGTGTTGGTGAAAGAGGGTAAAGACTGCGCTAGCATAGACCCGAGACAGGTCAGGACATTATCAGGACTTATCTATAATGTGTCACGATCCGGGTGTTCTCGTGACAGTTTTGGTTCTGTCGATTTGGTTTTCCTGTGTTGTTGTTGTTTTCCTGGTTTCACATGTTTTCCTTGCACTCTAGTTTTTCTCTGTTAATTACACGCATCTGTTCCTCGTTTGTTTGCCTTGCTATTTATGTTCAGGTGTGTGCGCCAGACCGTGTAGGCTCATTGACGTGTGTGCTTTACGTTCGGGTGGACCTCTTTATGTTTTTTCGCTGCTTCGCAGCATTCTCGATTAAAGATTTTTTTCGCACCTTACCTGCCTGACGTCCTGCTCGCTTCATCCCCGGGGTCGTTTCACCATGCCGAGCAAAACAGGACATAATGTTTCCTTCTCCTTTGCATCCATCATTAATCTCAACCTGCATGAATATGTCTTTCAGGACGAGATCCAAAATGGGGTCAGTGTTACATAAGATCACTCATGTGTCTACAAAGTGAGAAAGGAGGTAAAAAAACCTAAAGAAGAAATGGAACTGATTATTAAGGTATAACTGATCTTTCATGACTTCCCAATCAAATGACTGAATATATGGAGGGACAAATGAAAGAATATACATTCTTGTATATGAACACATACAGTATACAGGCGCCATGTTTAATTTATAATGACAAAATTGTTATAAAGGGAATAACATTATTATATGTCATGCTCCTGTCCTTCACCCTTGTCCCTTTAACTGCCTCACCAAGAAAAACGCATTTCTTATTGGCTTGGGTAAGTAATAACAACTATTGTTTGTTTGTTTCTCAACAGACCTTTTAGTTTTTAAAATATTGTCCTCTACCAAACGGTTGAGGTGTCACATAACGGGTAACGTATGAAATTTCATAGAAATACTACAAAAGGTAGAATGACTTATGTCAAATGCAAATTTAGAAAGAAAATGATACAAAATATCAGGATAATGGACAGTCTATTTTTGCATTTATGCCATCAAATCATTTACTTTTGAAACAACCTTTGAGTACAGTCAACACCAACCATATCAAACATTGTATTTCCAATCTCGTCACCTCAACCCACCTAATCTGTATCACTGTACAACAGTATTAGAGCTACTATATTTTTGGTGGTATTGATATTGGTGATAAGGCCAGTGTCACAAGTTGTCGTAGCATACTCTCAGTAGTGGCTCTCTACCCGCAGATTTTTTTCTTTTTTATTTCAGTATTAATGCCTGGCTTGCCCGTGCCTAAAACCGATCTTTGCATACTGTACATCTGGTTGTTTTAGTAGCGGTGTGTTTGGTTGTGGTGGAGACCTTAATGATGGTCAGCCAACTTGCTGACCGTATGATTACGACTTATTGAATTGATTTCGATCTATGGGCTGCATAGTCAAGTGGAACTTTTCGAAACACACTGGTTTCCGCTTCAGTAAGTCACAGTCCATTGCTCAAAAGGTTGACACGTTTGTTGTCATACCAGTTTACTGCAATCACCCTACAGAGCTGTATTCTCTCGCTCCATGGCCCATCTTCATCAGGTCTTCGTCTGCCGTCAAGGGAGTTCCACCAGTGTGGTTTGGGCATACAGTAGCAACGTACTTGACAACCTAGAAGCTGTCCAAGCTCTGATCCAGACCGAAACCTGAGGCTGATGGTTTTGCATTTGCATTGTTCCTTTTCACTGAAGGCAACATTGAAGAAAATGGAACAATCCTATTCATTTTTCATCCTAGTTGACGGGATAATGCTTTAGTTCCCACAAGCAGTAGTAAAACATGGAATGTTATCTAACAACTTTTATTAACTGTAGTAATATCATCATTGTAGCTTGTGTTATTTATTTTCAAAATAATTAGTTCTGAGAATTATGATTTACAAAAGTTTACTCTTCATTTTTACCCCAGAAACTAAAATGAACTAAAAAAGTGGCAAAAATTATTCATGATGAGCTGATGTACTGATGAATATTCATTTCTACAGTAAGGTCAGCTCTAGATGGGGATATTGGGTTTATTCTATGACAAATAATAATTGTTAATTACACAGACTTAATTTTATCACCCGCACCATAAATTGCCAAATCAACCATTTGGTCAAGCATGTTTTTAAAAAGTTATTACACATAGAATTGTATCATTTTTCTGCTATAAAGTAACATATTCTTGTTTACCAAGGCCTCAATCAACAATACCATGTAGAAGACTATTCCATTCATCCATCCATTTTCTTCTACTTATCCGGGGGTCAGGTCGCGTTGGCAGCAGCCTAAGCAGGGAAGACCAGACTTCCTCTCCCCAGCCACTTCGTCCAGTTCCTCCCGGCGGATCTCGCAAGGCGTTTCCAGGATAGCTGAGAGACACAGTCTCTCCAGCGTGTCCTGGGTTCCACACCCAGTCAGTCTCTCCCGGATGACAGTGCTTCTCACTCTATCTCTAGATAGGACTCTTTCTTCAGCTTGACGACATCCCTCTCCACTGGTGTCTACCAACGGGTTCTGGGATTACCGCCACGACAGGCACCGACCACCTTACGGCCACAGCGACAATGGAGGCACGAAACATCGCCCACTCGGATTCAATGTCCGCTGCCTCCCTCGGAACATGGTCAAAGCTCCCCCGTAGGTGGGAATTGAAACTCCTTCTGAAAGGGGAGCCATTGTACCAAAAGGGAATTGGGCACAGGTGGGGGCAGTCCCAATTAGTTGGGTTCACAGAGTCAACGCTGGCTCCTTTCTCCAGTCCTCCCTATGCAGGCTGTCTCTTAGATCCTCTGAGTACTTGGGACTTCCTCATCTCCCTGTGCCATTCTGCTTAGTGTTCATTTGCTCTGGCAATTTTGGTATTTCTGGTTACCATCCTACCTGTACTTTTTGTGAGTAATTTATCTCTGCTTAACTTTTTTCAGCAGCTCTCTTAGTTTACTGTTTAGCGTTTTTCCCCTGCCAGACCTTTTTCCCTCATTGTGTGGCTTAGCCAATTCTAGGTTCTGGACTCTTTTTGGACTGTTTTTGCGTTTTGCCTTTTCCTCCCTGAGGACACATTTTGTATTAAAATAGATTAGTTCATCCCTAACTTGACTTGTCAGCTACTCCACAGCCACCTCAACAGTGACAATGACATATTTTACAACAAAAGTTGCTTTGTCATTTCAAATTAGGAACATATGCACAACCTACTGAAAGTGCATTAAAATTCCTGCACGTGATGTATTCATCCAATGTGTAACTGAAGTAGCACACCATAGTGCACCAGTCAATGATATCAGTACCCGTCAACCTCTTGACCATGATGTTCCAACCGTAATTAGAATAAATAAATGAAACAAGTAAAACATAGGTATCCAGGGAAAAGACTGTATGTTGGCTTGATAAGATCAACAGATGACGGATGAAGATGAAAACGGCCTCAGTGTGTGCACCACGGATTGAGGTTAGTGAGTTACATCTTGATTTGAGACGACTCCAAATTTCATCCTTGTGATCCAAAAGATCTTGTGTGTGAAATCATAGTTATGATTTCCAGAATACATAGAGTGGGAACTTACGTTAACTTTGTGTGGGTTCCAGCCCATGTGGGAATGTTAG
Source organism: Oostethus manadensis (assembly GCA_024372805.1). NCBI lineage: Eukaryota > Metazoa > Chordata > Actinopteri > Syngnathiformes > Syngnathidae > Oostethus > Oostethus manadensis. The sequence goes on from QODF01000076.1 coordinate 1,150,700, forward strand.
GAAATTTGGAAATTAACAAAGTAAACATTAGTTGAGTGTCATACTGGCAAATCAGATGCCACCAGGGTGGCAGGTGCAGAACAAGGGAAACATTAATGACAAGGCTAAGGCTTAGGACACACTGGTTTAAAGAAGACACCATTTACAGTAGGTAAGCATGAGTCTGGTAAATGTGTCAGCTGTAAAGTCCTTGAGACAGTTTCACTAGGTACAACAGCAAAAATAATAATATAAAGAGGAAAATCATGGACAGACATTTAGCAAATAACATTTTATATTTAAAAAATATCCATCGGAGCACAAGGTCACAAATTATGTTAGAAATTGTAAAAGCCACCAAACTTAGAAACAGAACATAATCATTTTTTTATTATTATACAGAATATTATGGCTACAGCCTGTAAGCCATAGCGATCATTCCAATCCGTAGGGTGGCGGTAGTGCGCCATCATGGTATGCAGCCGCCATTAAACCACGAAGAAGAAGACGAAGAAGAAGACTGGCGTAAAGGACCATAGTAAACATGGCGGACGGTACGTTCATTGTTTGCCATTGATCGGTTTTTCATCGTTGTTCGTGCTCGGTTCTTAGTATTTGACCTCCCGGAGACATTGCCCTGGTAAAGACTTAAAGTAAACCAGTTAAAGGGATGCCAAGCTAACAGGAACGATACAATAACGGACATCCAAAAACAGGAAAATCCATATCAAGTTCATATTGTGTTTGGTGGTTGTAGCAGTCAAACATGCACGCGCCTCGTAGCTGTTCCGTGAACTTCTGTGTAATCCTACTGCAAAAGACTGTATCGCATATTGTGGGTGTGTTGATGGGAGTCCAGATGTTGAATGCTGCGGTTCTTCTTTCGCTATGTACGGTGAAACACTACTAAATGTACTTTTCAGAGCACACGGAGGCAGAACAGACAATGGAGCATGCTACTGTAAGTAAGCTAACTTGACTCTTCTAGCCTAGCTTAGCGTCACTATGTTGTGTTTTGACGTTCCAGCAGGCGGCCGAGAACCCACATGCAGAATTCGGCTTGACAGACAACATCCAGGTAACGTGCTTGCACACACACAGACACACTCCCAGCTTGTTTTGCATCAGCCACATGGTCTTCATCTTCAGAGGACACTGGAGCAGGAGAAGACGGCTAACAGCGAAAAGATGTCCAAGCACAAGGTGGATCTGCAGGCGCTTCCCACCCGGGCGTACCTGGACCAGACCGTGGTCCCTATCCTGCTACAGGGCTTATCTGTGCTCGCCAAGGAGAGGTGCTTTTCTCCTTCCTATAATGACTCCTCATCGTATAAGCAGAAGTTCAACTTGAAAGAACATTAAACAGAGGGTTTTGCTGATTAAGAAAGTAGTTCTGGGTAGTGGGATCACTGCTTTCGGATTCTCAAAACAATATGCATTCAAAAGAGCATTTGCATCACAAAACCTCTCAATCACTCTGCATTGTTTTCTTTTAGTTTGTGTCGCTGTTGCCAGCTATCGACAGCAGCGCACATTTCTGTCACCTGTTTCACAGTGTGCTGGGATAGTGCAAGTAAACATGTCTGACTATGAAACAAGTGATACCACATAGCCAAAGGGATAACTATATGAACTGGTAATACACGGTACAAAAAAAATCAACTAGCGTACTAGCGGATTCCTGTTTCGAGTACTGTTACATTATTAAAAAGGTGGTAGGCAGTATCTAATTAGGTTGTAGCTAGATCTTACCTGCGGTTCTGAAACACCTCAAAACATGTATTTTCCTTTGTCTTGAGCGTATTCAAACACTGTGGACAAACATACTTGACAATGGACAAGCAGCAGTGCGCAGTGATATGCTGCACTGTGGTACACTGCTGATGGTGATGTCATGTCACTTCATGTAAAAAAATAAAAACTATCCCCCAGGCCTCTCACAAAAACAAATTTTGCTGGATGATAAATATTTTTGACAACATTTTTTGAGACAATTTTTCAGTAGGTATATGGCAGAATAATGTGACTACATTGTGTCAAATGTAATAAACTTTAATTTCTCAAGATTACTTAACACTGTCATTGGACAGTCATTGTCTGGATGTCATTGGATGGAAAGTGTGGAAAAGAGGTGAAAAAGCGTGTGCAGGAAGGCTGGAATGGGTGGAGAAAAGTGTTGGGTGTGATAGAAGAGTTTCAGCTAAAATGAAAGGAAAGGTGTACAAAACTGAGGTAAGACCCACAATGTTGAGGGTTTAGAGACAGTGCAGCTGAGGAAAAAACAGAAGACAGAGCTGGAGGTAGCAGAGATGAAGATGCTGAGGTTCTCTTTGGGTGTGACCAGGATGGACAGGATCAGGAATGAGCACATCAGAGGGACAGCACATGTTAGAGGTTTTGGAGATAAAGTCAGAGAGGCCAGACTGAGATGGTTGGGACATGTCCATAGGAGAGATAGTGAATAAATTGGTAGAAGGATGCTGAGTTTTGAATTGCCAGGAAGGAGGCCTAGAGGAAGAGCAAAGAGGAGGTTTATGGATGTAGTGAAAGAGGACATGAAGGTAGTTGGCGCAAGAGAAAAGGATACAGAAGACAGAGTTAGATGGAGGCAATTGATTCGCTGTGGCGACCCCAGAAGGGATAAGATGAAAGGAAAAGAAGAAGACTTAACACTGTCATTGGAATGTCAAGAGGTTTTAAGTAAATTAAACACTATAAATGAAACAAACAAAAGAATAACTCAATGAGAATAAAATGGACTCTTTTAGCAAAAATTGCCCCAAACACCTCAGCAAGTGTTGACCAATGTTCCCCCTAATTTACACAAAACGACTCGAGCATTTATTGGATCTCTGAGTGGCACCAGTGCAAACCTGAGAACTGAGCTCGTCCATTTTGTCATATTTTGTCATTTGTATGGTTTTCAACAGGTGGCAAGGAGGATTCCATGATGTAGCTTCTTTATTAACTTCAGACAAAACAAGCATGAGTCCAATTAACTACCTGAATTTTGTAGAAATATGGAATCACAGGAGTCCATCCATCTTTTTTCCGCTTATCCAAGGCCAAGGCGTTCCCAGACCATTTGGGAGACATAGTCTCTCCAGCGTGTCCTGGGTCTTCCTCGAGGCCACCTACCGGTCAGAGATGCCCTGAACACCTCTTCAGGGGGCATCCTAACCAGTTGCCCGAGCCACCTCATCTGGCTCCTCTCAATGTGAAGGAGCAGCAATTCCAGTCCGAGTCTTTCCCGAATGACAGTGCTTCTCACCCTAATAATAAAACCTCTATCAAATCTAATAATAGCGCAAGTAAGCAGATTCGTTTCCATAATATTATTCAGGCCCCTTCAACTATTTCAAATATCTTTAACCACCACTTTACATCTGCTGGCAGTTCCTGTGTTTGACTCATCTTCATGCAACTCTTTTTCATTTCGTAAAATACTACCTGCTGAAGTTCATTGCACAATTAATGAACCTAAAGATAATTGTGGATTTTGACCAGATGGCATTGAGATTAAATTTATTAAACTTGCGTCAAATATTTTAATGTACCCACCTTGTGATTTGTTCAATCTTTCACTCTCAACCTGTGCCTCTCCCGTCTGTCTAGAAATGTGCTACTGTCACTCCCCTTCTAATAGGAGGAGACCTATATGATATCAATAACTACCATCCAATTTCTATTATTAACTTTATAGCAAAAAAGTTTGAAAAACTTCATTTTTAATCAGTAATCGCAATATGTCACAGATTACAATAATTTATCTCCTTGCCAATCTGGTTTCAGACCCAATTTTTTATCAACCGCAGCTCTGTTAAAGTTCACTAATGATGTGAATACTTTTTCTGAAAACAGTGAACTTATTGGCGCCATATTTATTGACCTAACTAAAGCATTTGATGTTGTTGACCATTACGTACTACTTGATGAACTCAATTCTGTTGGTGTCTCGCAAAACAGCCTGGACTGGTTTAACTTATATCTTCATAATAGACGACAGTGTGTACATTTCAATGTACACAATTGTGCTTATGCTATTCTCATGAAGGGACTACCACAAGGCTCATTTCTAGGACCACATCTTGTTTCTATTTTTATTAATGATTTCCCCAAAGTATGCTCAATCTCTCAAGTACACTTATACGCTGACAATGCCGTAATATACTCATCTAGTCCCTACAAATCTATTATTGAAACTTTTCAAAATGAGTTTGCCTTAGTTCAAAGGTGGCTCATGTCAATTAAATTAATTTTGAACAAAAAGTAATACTGTATGTTGTTTGGTACCAGACTTAGTCTTGGTGACATCTCACATTTGACAATTTTTTCACTGATGGCTCACCACTGGTACAAGTTACCTTATTTGAATATCTTGGTCTTTGGATTGATCCTTTGCTCTCTTTTGAGTGTCATATTGAATCCATCACAAACAAATTAGGTCGTAACCTAGCCACAATCAACTGTAGTATAAACTGTTTTACTTTCCAGGTTAGAAAAGGAATTGTCACTCAATTACTTCCTATTTTGGACTTTTCTGATATTGTTTATCAAAACCCCTCTGAAACATATCCCCAACCTCTAAATGTTATCTACAACAGCCTATGCAGATTTATCTGAAGGTGCTCCTATCAGACTCATAACTGCTCCATGTATGAATCTCCGAATTAGTTACTTCTTAATAGAAGAAGACACTATCGTTGGCTCCAATTTACGTTCAAATGTATTTGCTTCAACTGTCCCCCTTATTTAAAACATTTAATTCCATTCACATCACCATACCCACTCAGACACACTCAGCAACAATTTTTCTTTGGGCCCAAAACAAATAAAAAATTTGGCAGATGTGCTTTCAAATTTAAAGCTCTATCAGATTGCAATGCTTAACCTAATAATACACATACTATTAACTCTTTTTTTTCTTCCAAAAATTCTACATTTTTTTTCCCTAAAACATGTAATTATTTTTTAATTGTGATTTTTTTTGTGTGGTTGTTGCTGATTAGCAATTGTGATATATTATTGTTATATAGTGCTTTTGTTGTCTGTGGACAGTGTAGTAATGCTGTGATATAATAGTGATGACATATAGTATTACCATTACTACGCTTTAACGTCAACATTATTGCTATGGCTTACACAAAGCACTATACTATGTGCTTTGTGTGGGTGTATTGTGGGAATGATGTGGGGGTGGCCTGGTATCTGAGAACCTGCGTGTTTGTTGTTTGTGACTATGTACCTGTATTGTATGTTTTATGTTGGACAATCCTGAAAACGAGAGATGGTTCATCTCAAGGGGCTATAAACTTCAACTACTATCTCTAAGGGAGAGCCCAAGCTCCCTGCGAAGAAAACTTAATTCCAGCCGCTTGTACCCACAATCTTGTCCTTTAGGTCACCAACCAAAGCTTATGACCATTGGTGAGGGTAGGAATGTAGATTGACCGGTAAATTGAGAGCTTTGCCTCAACAATGGGTTCTGACTGTTGTTTGTGCTTATGCGCCTAACAGCAGTTCAGGATACACTGCCTTTTTAGAGTCCTTAGAAGAACTGGAGAGTGCACCCCCAGTGGCAAGGCCCTGTGGGTGGACAAGAATATTATGGACGATGTGCTGTTATCCTCTGTTTGCTACAATGATGTGTACCTAATGAGGTGCCCAGCTGCTGTATTAGCCACACTGAGCCTTGACTTTTTTTGTCTTTCAGGCCAACAAACCCTATCGAATATCTGGCTGCATTTCTTCTTAAGAACAAGTCCCAGTTTGATGAGCGAAATTAAAACATTCTCCATGTTAGGTATTTCTCAAATAAACTCACACATTCAACATGTTTAAATATTTATTTTTTAAACATTGTACAAACATACAAAGATGGAGACATTAGGCATCGCCTATAACAGGCTAAGTCTTTTAGCCCAGCTTAGCACAACACCGGAGCAGATGAAAAATGGGATCCCAAATGAACAGCAGACTTGTCAAAGGGGAGGAGCTTCAGATAGACTATTTAGCCATGCCCATTTTATAAAAGTTATTTTGACATCCAAACACCATGCCTTCCTGTGGCTGTGTCAGATGTAGAACTGATGCGCGGCAAGGTCGTCCATGAAAGGTCGTACCAGGAAGTCGGTGGAGAAGTAAAAAATGAGTCCAAAGGTGATAGAGATGGGCAATGCCGGCAAAGCCTTCTTAAAGATGGCGAGCAGCAGTAGTGTCAGACACAGACCCTGAAGCGTCACACATACAGTATAAATATACGCGTGTGAGAATGTGTGTACACGGGTGCATGCATATCTTACTATTAAGATGGCAACAAAGCAGGCGAGTGTAGTGTTCCAGTCTCCTCCACTTGCTGCGGCTTTTCCCACCAGAACGCTATAAAAGATGAAGTCACCCAAGCCCAACTTCACACCTCCTGCACGCACACAAACACACGAGTCACATGGCTGCCGTGGAGGCAGCCTATTGGCTGTGATGTCACTCACTCTCTTCCTGCTCTTCATCCTGAATTGAGGGTCGTATCTCTGCCTCCGTGTCACTTTGCTCCGCCTCCTCATCTGTCACACACAACAAACTTAAAGGACATGGCCACAAGTTAAAAATTAAAGTCTCTGACCACCTGTATGGCATCCTGACTGCTGAGCATCGGCGGGGCTTGCCATCCCCACTGTCCAAGCCATGGCGGCTACACAAGCGCACATTTCAGGGTCAAAGTACACGTCGTCATCTGACATTCTGATTTGGTAGCAGCATGTACTCACACGAGTATATGAGGGCGGGAAAGATGGGCTCGTTGCGTTCCTGCGCCGTTTCCACAAGCATCCTGAGCGGACCTTTTGGACTCAGGACCGCTACCAAGTCTGCAAGCAAAAAAGCAGGTGGGTCAAAGCATGATGGGAAGGCTTCTTCAGCTACACAGCATAACCAGTATTAAAATATATAACAGAAAAGGTTGTATTGGTCAAAATATTCACCTACACTCACCATAAACAGAGATGGCGCCCAGGATGACCCATGCCGACCATTCTGGCAGATATTTGATGAAGACAAGCGCCATGAGGGCGCTAATCAGGATTAAGTAGGCCTGCTGCAGTTGGAGCGGACCTTTCCAGTGAATACACACCATTCCCACCGCACCAAAGTTCCAGATGATCACACCCACCGTCGGGTAGTCCATCGCCACGTTGTATGTCTTAAACAATTCGCTGGAACAAAAAGAACTAGTGTCGGACATCTGAATGCTTCACATCCTCAGTAAAATGGTGAGATAAGTGAAAGCAACTCATCCTGCCAACAAGGCGAGTTATGTGAAGGCATGTCCTGAGCAATAAGATGAGGTTCATGAAGGCATCATGTCCTGGCCAACATGTTGGCAAGGACTCACCTGAGGTACATGAAGCTGAACCAGAAGAGCAGCATGAGCGAGGACAGGATGAGCCATCCATGAATGAACTGCAAACAAAAGAGTGGTATGAAAACAAGGATGGTGGCGGGGCTGTTGTCCCTGGCGAGGAGCAAACCTTGTAGCAGCGGTACTTGTAGAGGAACACCAGGAAGACTGTCATGATCACAATGACACTGATCATGATGATGGTGTTGAGAACCGAGTTGAGGAGGCGGCGTCCGACCGATGACGTGTTCTCCGTAAACGGTGTGTAGATTCTGTGGAGAGGAAGAGTGAGCGGGAAGCAGAACAGACGTACAAATGTTGTGCTGTGACCTACAGATGCTGGTCCGTCTTCTCGCTGTAGAAGCTGACCGACTTGATGGTGGTGACCACCACCAGCATACACAGTGTGACGGGAATGAAGAGCATGATCACATGTTTTGCGCCATACTTGAGGGTCAGCTCCTCGTCCTCGCCATCGGAACCAGCGCCCACAGGCCCACTTCGATCCTGTACCCAACACACTATGTCATTTAACATCTGAGATGCGGCAGCTTTCCAAGAGGGAGGAACCAAAGGGGTGGGAGTGGCCAACGCCAAAGTTTACCCTTTTAGGTAGACCATCGGAGTCTGGTATGTAGGATGGTACCACTGGATTCTCCGACTGGACCAGCGCCGTCCTCTCGGTGTAGACATCGTCCTCGCTGACTGACACATTCATGACCACACTCCCAGCGTGGTCTGTCAAGGTCAGTCACATGACTTTTACACGCTTAACAGTTTTAAAAACACCGCATAGTGTCACCCCCTGCTGGCCAGCAAGTGCAGCTACACCAATGTTGCAATTGTATTTGTAACGCGTTTACATTCGGACGAAGCCGCGAGGAAGGAAGCGTACGTAAGTTGATGACGTTCATTAGGTTCAACTGTTCCATAAGCAACGACGAGTGAACGTAAGAACGCTACGAGAAGTCTTTTTGTTCTCGTTTGACCATTTGTTCGTTTGTGTCATACGTCCACACTTGCTAGCTCCCAGAAGACGGCAAATCCACGGAATACATACAAATACAACACGCACAGCTGTTCTCACAGAAAAGCGGGCCCGATGATGGCCAAAAAAGAACTGACGAACATGAAACTACGACACAGTGACGTAACAGTCCCGGTCGCTCTTTAAACCGGGTTACAGGCTTTAGTTGACACAAACGTTTGGAACAAACTCAAAAGTTTACCTGATTTACCGGAAACCCGACGAACGACGGCAAAGCACTGCGAGCCACAACCCGGAAGTCCGTCGTCAGCTGACCGTACGTCATGTGATCGCAAATGACGCCACGTGTCCTCACGACGGCGAGTTTTATTGAACGACCAGAAATGAAATGATTCATAATCGACAAAGACATACGTTTGAGTTATAAGTGGGTTTTTTTTAATTAAGAGTGGTAATAACCTTCAGACAGCCCCATCTTCAGCGTTTCCAAGGGGGCGGAGCTTCTCAGCATTCATTCATTTTCTATACCGCATATCCTCATTAGGGTCGCGGGAGCTTCTCAGCAAAGATGTACAAATGATTTTAAAAAACTGTTTTTGTACACTTTGTTATTTATTGTTGTTATTTACGAGCTTGGTGTCCATGTTGGACACCACAAGGCTCAAAAGCCTTGGATGTGGCAGTAGGCCTCGAGGGAGGAGAAAACAATGTACATCAACCACAGGCTGAAGAACAAGCTTGTGGTCAACCGCTTGGGGACCGGCGGTCCACCCAGTTCTCCGCCGATCCCCGGCCGGCGCCGGTAGAGCAGGACGGCGATGCAGATGAAGGCGAAGATGGTAAAAAGTGTGACGGAGAAGGCCAGCGTTCCAGGGTCCACCCGAAACTGCTGGTTTTTTGAGTAGTGGTAGACAGCGGCGATGGACCAGGCCACGCCGATACCCAGGAAGACGTTGACAGCATTACTTCCCGTCACGTTCCCAATGGAGGCGTCGGCATACTGGTCTTGGCACGCTGCCACCTTGCTGGCAAAGGTGTCTGATGGAGACAGAACATGATGTGAAGGTGCCACGCTTTACATCTGGTGGCCAGCCTACCTGGTACCGACGTGCCCAACGCTACGAACACCACGGCCGTGACCGAGTCCTTTAGGCCGACCGTGCAGCCAAAGTGCGACGCCAGGTCCCCGATGACTGCCGTCAGGAGGCCGATTACCACGATGGAGACCACAAAGCATGCCCAGCCATTCCAGTAGTCGGTGGGTGGGACCAATGCAAACAGAAGTTTCCAGAAGATTGTCAAGAAGTGTATGACGTAGTCCAGACAGGAGGGTAGTTTTTTGTCATCGTCGTTATCGTCATCACCTAGACAAGATATACAGTGGTGTGAAAAACTATTTGGCCCCTTCCTGACTTTTTATTCTTTTGCATGTTTGTCACACTTAAATGTTTCTGCTCATAAAAAATAGTTAACTATTAGTCAAAGATAACATAATTAAACACAAAATGCAGTTTTTAAATTAAGGTTTACGTTATTAAGGGAGGGAAAAAACTCCAAATCTACATGGCCTTGTGTGTAAAAGTGATTGCCCCCCTTGTTAAAAAATAACTTAACTGTGTGGTTTATCACACCTGAGTTAAATTTCTCCAGCCAACCGCAGGCCTGATTACCACAATGAGAGCCATTATCCACAAATGGCAAAAACATGGAACAGTGGTGAACCTTCCCAGGAGTGGCCGGCTGCCCAAAATTACCCCAAGAGCGCAGAGATAACTCATCCGAGAGGTCATCCAAAAGATCCCAGGGCAACATCTAAATAACTGCAGGGCTCACTTACCTCAATTCAGGTCAGTGTTCACGACTCCACCATAAGAAAGAGACGGGGCAAAAACGGCCTGCATGGCAGAGTTCCAAGACGCAAACCACTATTAAGCAAAAATAACATTAAGGCTCGTCTTAATTTTTCTAACAAAAAACATCTCGATGACTGCCAAGACTTTTGGGAAACTATCTTGTGGACTGACGGGACAAAAGTTGAACTTTTTGGAAGGTGCGTGTCCCGTTACATCTGGCGTAAAAGTAACACAGCATTTCCTAAAAAGAACATCATAGCAACAGTAAAATATGGTGGTGGTAGTGTGATGGTCTGGGGTTGTTTTGCTGCTTCAGGACCTGGAAGGCTTGCTGTGATAGATGGAAGCATGAATTCTACTGTCTACCAAAACATCCTGAAGGAGAATGTCCGGCCATCTGTTGGTCAACTCAAGCTAAAGCAATCTTGGGTGCTGCAGCAGGACAATGACCCAAAACACACCAGCAAATCCACCTCGGAATGGCTGAAGAAAAACAAAATGAAGACTTTGGAGTGGCCTAGTCAAAGTCCTGACCTGAATCCCATTGAGATGCTGTGGCATGACCTTAAGAAGGCGCTTCATGCTAGAAAACCCTCAAATAAAGCTGAATTACAACAATTCTGCAAAAATGAGTGGGCCAAAATTCCTCCAGAGCGTGTAAAAGACTTGTTGCCAATTATGGCAAACGTTTGAGTGCAGTTATTGCTGCTAAGGGTGCCCAAACAGTTATTAGGTGCAGGGGCAATAACTTTTTCACAAAAGGATTTTTTCTCCCTAAATAATGAAAACATTCATTTTAAAACTGCATTCTGTGTTTACTTGTGTTATCTTTGACTAATATTAAAATGTGTTTGATGATCAGAAACATTTTGTGTGACAAACATGCAAAAGAATCAAAAGTCAGGAAGGGGGCAAATAGGCAAATACTTTTTCACACCATACAGTACAACATGGAAGTCTGAGACTGAGCCCCCTCATCTTCATGAAGATGTTTACCTGTGCTGACTGTGATCGCGTCCACAAACTGTTCTCTCCACGACGTCGTCCCCACCAGCATGGCCAACCTCGTCTTCTTCATCACCTTGTCCACCGAGCTCTGCAAGACACGCAGGCTTAGGATCTGGTCACCGTCTTCTTGAAAAGTGCCGTCTCCTTACAATGCACATCATTTTCCATCTCATTTGATTATATTCTATGAAAGCGTGATGTGGAGGAGGAAGTCCACCTCACTGTCCGCCGTTCATACGTTCTATTCCCACTGCAGTCAAGAAAGGACACCGAGGACTCTACATGCTAATGTGGATAATTGCTAACACAACAGACAGTATACAGTACTACTATAAAGATGCTAATGTGGCAGTGGAGATGTCATGTCCACAGGACAGGAGGCATTGCTTTCTGTCCCGCACTCTTATTTTGGTGTGCTGCGCTTCCTGCTGTGGCGAAGAGGCAGCCACCTCACCCCAGGGGAATTAAGCCCAGCTGTTCACAATCAGAATAAGTTAGATTTATAACCCCAGCATTGTGTCAGGGACTCTGCAGATTCATTACCTCGGTGTTCCTGGTCACAATGATAACCTAGATTGCTACGTCATAGACTTCCGTGTACCTTCACAGAGCTCTTTCCTCTGTTGCTTTTTGTTTCCGTATCCCGCACTACCCTGAGTACCTATGCACCTGTTTTTCTTTATTAAATGTATTTTTATTTTGCACACCACGCCGGTGTCTCTGCATCCCCGGGGTAAACCCATTCTTCAGCGCCTCAGAATCGTGACAGCTTGCTTAGCATCGTGAATTTGTGCCAGAAGGTCTGATTTTAACTGAATCAAATGTTAACCGAATCGGTTTTTGACATAAGAAATCTAAATCTAACCCAAAAATGTTTGTAACCAAGGTTTTCCTGTAGTAAAGGTTATGTAAGTATTATAAGTAATATTAGTGTGTTAACATGGTATATTTTCAGTGTCACAAAGGAGATGTTTTGGATAAAAGAAAGAAGGTTTGAAAGTGTGATACCTTAAACTCATACGACTCCTCAATGATGATTTCAAGTTTGACGTGTTCGCCTAATTTTGGTCGACCCATCTGTGCAATCCGCCTCTCCTCTTCCTCCCTTGTCTCCACGTCCTTGGCGCCATCTGAGAGATACAGAAGACTGTAAGACGGCCGCATAGGTGGGTATACTGGTGGACATACCTGAGAAGGTCACAATGGAAGAGGGGTTGTGTTTTTCTGGTTCTTGGATCTTCCTGTAGATATCTTTGCCTGCCAGGATAGGAAGTGAGAAAAGGTTGCTCCACCCCCTTCTCCTGTGTCATCCAAACAGTTTCTGCTGATATGTTCCACTGTTTCCTGTGTGTGCCTTAGTGTGTGTGCGTGTGTGTGTGTGTGCGTGTTGATCAAAGTGTGTCTTCTTCTTTTCTTTTCGGCTTATCCCTTCAGGGGTCGCCACAGCGAATCAATTGCCTCCATCTAACTCTGTCTTCTGTATCCTCTTCTCTTGCGCCAACTACCTTCATGTCCTCTTTCACTACATCCATAAACCTCCTCTTTGGTCTTCCTCTAGGCCTCCTTGCCTGGAAATTCAAAACTCAGCATCCTTCTAATAAAAATATATTCACTATCTCTCCTCTGGACATGTCCGAACCATCTCAGTCTGGTCTCTCTGACTTTATCTCCAAAACCTCTAACATGTGCTGTCCCTGATGTGCTCATGCCTGATCCTGTCCATCCTGGTCACACCCAAAGAGAACCTCAGCATCTTCACCTCTGCTACCTCCAGCTCTGCCTCCTGTCTTGTCCTAAGATGCACTTTCTCTAAACCAAACAACATCGCTGGTCTCACCACAGTTTTGTACACCTTTCCTTTCATTTTAGCTGAAACTCTTCTATCACACATCACACCCGACACTTTTCTCCACCCATTCCAGCCTGCCTGCACACGCTTCTTTACCTCTTTTCCACACTCTCCATTGCTCTGGAATGTTGACCCTAAGTACTTAAAATCCTCCACCTTCTTTGTCTCTTCTCCCTGTAACCTCACTCTTCCACTTGTGTGTTTGAACATATTGTGTTTAGGTTTGGTGTGTTTTTGTCAGGTACGAGGTTGAGCTACGGCGATGGATTGCGGTGAAGAGCGGGCTTACCAAACAGTTGCTTGTCTGTCAAAGAAAACCATAACATCATTGCTGAGAACCTATGTCATCTGACATCACCAATGTCGTTAATATTTATTTTTTATTACGGACCTGTTCGGGTGAATCCACCTGAAAAAACGGAAAAACAAGACGTCATGTTCATTTTGTCTTGGAAGTTGAAGGTTAAAAACAAAGTGAGACATCTTACCAACTTCTTGAAGCAGAACGGCTAAAGACACAAAGACAAGAAACAATTACATGTTCACTCTTTTCTTCATAGCTTATATACATTTACTATACAACTTTATCTATACAGTTGCTTGATTTTATATACTGTACTTATTATTCAGTGGTCTTCATGTTTATTACTATTTCATATAAATAGAGCTTTTTTTTTTGCAGCATAGAATTATTCAACACTAAACGCTAACATTAAAACTAAATCAAACAAAGCGCTGTCAGAAATAAAAGGTATGGCACCTTTTGCCGGGTCAGGCGATTTAAGCATGACCTGCTTTGGTTTTTCTCGTCTTATTTACAATGGGAGATTTCTGCTAAGCAAGTTTAGTGGGTTAGGGAGCTGTGTTGAGTGGAAAGCCGGACTTGCCTGCGAAGGTAGCTCTCGTGTAAAGCAGCTTTATCACCATGGTAACTTAGGTTAAACTCATCACCTGGTCCCGACCAGGCCAGGCTTTCACCTTAAAATCGGCTATGAAAGTTTCCCTGTTGAACTAAATGGCGTCAAAGGGGACTTTGAAAAAAAGAGCATTCCCTAATATTATCCATATATAGGTGGGATAGGTTTTCAGTTGAGGGAATACGCCGGATATGCTCATTTTGTGAGACGAGCGTCAGGAATAAAATGCAATATGAAATATTAAATAGGCCAACGTTAGCACATAAGTGCTCAGCCTGTTGATCTTTTCATATTACAATATTTGCTGGAGGAATAAGCACCCCGAGGCATCAATCAAACAAACAACAAAAGTGGAAAAAAAAGAAAAGTGGTCCTCACGAGGTACAGTATGTCTCCAGAACACAGATACTGCACAAACTCAGTCAACTTTGCTTCCCAAATAGTGGGGCGGGCCACCCTGGGGGCGCACGAGAAGCAGAGAGTACTTTAAGTGTTAGTACAGACCTGCCAACAAGTCTAAATTTATCATAATCATCATGCAATTTATCTATTTTGTTGCAGTTCAGTCTGTACTGTACAGACAAATAAATAGATATGATCAGTTTCTGAGCAGTATTTTAAATGGGGGGGGGGGGGCATGATAGAAAATAACTGAGAACCACTGACTTAGTACTTATTTGTCACACATAAATTAATGATTTCACTGTGATGTGGCCATAAGTCAAAAATATTTTGATTGTACACATTTGCATGTTCATCCTAACTCATCCTAAGCCCATCCACAAAGACCTTTTATTATTGAGATTTGCAAAATATAAAAACAACAAAGACATCATTCAAAAATAAAAAGACAGTTGTCTTCCATCGCTCTGTTTGCGGCGACTTTGTTGCATTTTGGCAGTGATAATCTTTTTGAACTCCTCATAATGCTCCATAATAATTATTTGCTCATCTCGTGTAAAATACACTGGCTGGGATCGCGTCATTCTTGCGCATTTAGCAATAACATTAACATAACATAGCATTAAGCCGCAAACCGTAAAATTTAGTTGATAACCACCGTCATGGGATCCGTTAAGTCTGATTGCGGATGTTTGGTTCTGTTGAGCTGCATCTTGAGCACAACGCATGGGTTGGTTGAGCCACTTTTGCAGATCACACCCAATGCCTAACTGACCAACCAACTCACCCAGGGGTGTACACTGCAGGTTTTCTTTCCAGCCAGTCACTAAAGCAGGTGATGTTCATGATCAACAATTAATTTGAGGGCAGGAGCTCATCAATTAAATCACTTGCTAGAGAAACTGGTTGGGGAGAAAACCTGCAGTGTCTCAGCCCTCCATTGAAACATGTGACCTAACCTATGAGTAATGAACTTACAAGTCAACTGACCGATGGCGAGAAGGTTAACAGAAGTGGCTGGTAAACAAGAAAACGGTCACATGCCTACCAATGTTGCCCCTCATTTTTCAAGTATCTGAGCATACTCAAAAACGAGCTGAGCATTCCTTGGACCTCTGTGAGCAGCATCATATGTCCACAATGTAACATTGCACCGTCCAAAACCTTAGAACTTCCATTCTGTCATATTTAGTACATGTGTGGTTTCAAACAGATGGCAAGGAGGATTCCAGAATTTAGCTTCTTTATTCTCAACCTCAGACAAAACAAGTCTCATACGAAAACCAAATTTCATTTTCCATTAAGGATACTGTATACGTGCAAACAGGCTCTTATCATTGGCTGGACAGTTTTCGTCATTGTTATATGTTATATTATGTTATGTACTGTAGATATGGTATGTCATTGTGTTATCGCTTGTTGTTCCCTGACACTCATTGATTTTCATTCATTCATTCATTTTCTATGCCGCTTATCCTCATTAGGGTCGCGGGTATGCTGGAGCCTATCCCAGCTGACTTTGGGCGGGAGGCAGGGTACAGCCTGGACTGGTCGCCAGTCAATCGCAGGGCACATTCATACTCTAATGGACAATTTAGAGTCGCCAATTAACCTAACATGCATGTTTTTGGGATGTGGGAGGAAACCGGAGTACCCGGAGAAAACCCACGCACGCACGGGGAGAACGTGCAAGCTCCACACAGAGATGTCCAACGGAGATTCGAACCCAGAACCTCCTGACTGTGAGGCCAACACGCTACCCATTGATTTGCATTGCAAAATGGTATAGAGTAAATGGTTAGCATGTGTTCATTTTATTTACATTTCAGGTTGGATTGCATTTTGTGTGCAGCAAGGATTTGTTGTGCACTGAGAACGCAAGAGCAGCGTGTAACTGCACACGGGCGCAACGTAGAGGGAACGTAGACTCCTACCTTTTCTCTCGCTCATCTCCAGCAAATGAGGCTCTCCCAGCTCCAGGAAAAAGTTCTTGTTTTTCTCGTACTGCTCATCGTCAATGATGTTGACACAAAGTGTTTTCCTGAAAAGAAGAAGACGTTGTGATGTGATATAGGACGACAGCCGTCATGTATTAAGAGGAAATAAATGAATCCTCACGAGATCTCATTGTTGTCAAATTCCAGAACGCCATGATTGTCCTCAAAGTCCTCGCCGCCGCCTTTGGCACTCCCCTCAATGGTTCTGTATGGCACAGCCACAACTCCCCGAGCCCCCGAAGTCCGGACCACCTTCACCTCCATGACCCCAATGCTCTCGCTCACAGTCAGCATCGGCTCCTCGAATGTGAAGATCCCCGCGTGATCGTCATCCAAGATGGTGACCGTGGCCGTGCAAGGCAGACCCAAACATGCCGGACCGTCATTTGATTTTCCAACCCCACCGGACATGAGCCTGGCGCCGCTCAAGTGGACCAGGAAGTACTCCTCTTCCTCAAAGATGTCGTCATCAATGATGTCGACGTGGACTTCCTTTGCCGTCTCACCTGCTCGGAACACCACCGTCCCCTGGGCAAAACGATAGTCTGACCCGGCAATGGCAGTGCCGTCTTGTGTTTGATAGTCGACTGCAACTGTTGTGCTGAGGTCACTGCCTCGTCGAAGCACGTTTAATGACAAACTGCCGCAGTTCTCCGAGCACTGGTACTTGGTTGAATGAAAGAACACCTCAGAGGAGGACAGGCAGTCTTGCCGACTAATTTTTTCATTCAGGTCGGCCGCTGTCTTCCTCGGGACATCAGTGGTTCCCGTCACAATCTGCATGACTTGGCGGTGGTAGAACTTTGGGCTCTTCTGTTGCTGCGTTATAACATGGTAGGGGACCTGTTCCATCAGCTGCTTCATTTTCAACTCATCTTCTACTGCAAAGCCACGCTCTCCATCCAGCAGCTCTTCATCGTGGGCTAGGAACGCTACAGCATCCATTTTGATACCACCTTTGGAAGGAAGATCGGGTTCACCCTCGGTCTCTATGATCACCCCCTTGCGCTTCCCGGCTCTGTAGCGCTTGTACACGTACTTGTAGAAGAGGAGGCGGCGGTCGGCCACGTATGCAAAAGCAACGCAAACAGGAAAGAAGAAGAGCGTCAGGAGCCCCTCCCAAATCTGAACAACCCCTGGAGAGAACACGGCAAGGATGAGATAAAGCCACGTGTAGGCAAACACGCTCCAGGTGGCCGTGACGAAGAACACCCGCAGGTGTTTGACCTTGCGCGTCTCTCCGTCTGGGATGACGTACACGCAAATGCCGATTATGACGAACATGTTGAAGGCGGCGCTTCCCACGATGGTGTTCGGGCCCAGCTCGCCGGCATCGAAGTTGTGACCGCAAACTTCCACCACGGAGAGCAGGATTTCCGGAGCGGACGATCCCAGAGCCATGAGGGTCAGGTTGGACACGGTCCCGTTCCAGACCCGCACTGTTGTCGTCAACTTCTCCCCATTTGTTTTTTTAATGACGATTTGTCTCTCTTGGGATGTGATGACCTCAATGGATGCCATGAAGCGGTCGGCAATGATGGAGACGCCCAGGAACATATACACCAAGCCCACAAAATAAATGGCCGCCCTGGCGATGCGCTCGTAGAAGACAGGGTTTTCCGGCTGCCATGCTGACAAGATGACGCCGTCCTTGCACTGGGTGCTCTCGGCGCATTTGCTGTGGTTGCTCAAGGTGCCATTGGAGCTAGTGGCTTGCACTGACCCAAGGTCAGCCCAGATGAAGATGAACAAAAAAAGTTTTGATGTCACAGCTCCACGCATGGCCACAAGATGGTGCTTCTTCGTTAGCCTGCCAGATGCATAGGTCACATTGAAGTATTGGTTGACATTTACACTTTTACTGCTGGATTGTTAAGAAATAAAAGTAAAACTTACCTTGGAACTCTTTCACAACCTTTGATGAAAAACTAGTAAATATATTAGCTAATAAAAATATAACAACAAGATGAAGATGTGAAGACCTCGAGAAGCAGATGAAGACTGAAGCGTCTGGGTGGACCTGCCACTCGGACTATGCCATTAGGCGGCTGGGCGGGGCCAAGATGGACCTGCCCCTGTATACATCCATACTTTTGATGGTAAGTGAAATAATCCTGATATATTACATGTAATACGCATACACAACATGTAACTAAGAGGTAATAGTATGTCAATTATGAACAGCTACGGATTGTGTAATAACATGGTAATAATAGCATGCCAACTACCCACTAATTGCTGAGCGGGAGTAACACGATCTAAATAATCATGCCGTTAATAAGCATTAGCTGTCAATCATAAAACACAATCACTAATTGAAGGAAGACGTTGCACGGTGGTGTCGTGGGGTTGAGCTATCCTGGGAATGGGGGAGTGATAAGCACCCTTAAGCGAGGAGATAAAATTCTAAAGATGGCTGCCAGGCCTGGATCTTATCAGCGTGCTGGCAGAGGGAAGCCACCAAACAAGGTCTGGACGTTTGGTCCTGTCTGTGATAGCGGCTAACGCTAACAAGCCACATGGATGCTAAGGGCGTCTGAGCGACCTTCATCGTCCTTCACTCATGCCTTGCTGTGCGGCTGCATGTCAACCGCTGTGGCGAGAGCGACGCGCTGGCACAACGGCTGAGGACACCTGTGGGAATCAAACACAAGCTTCTTTTTTCCCAGGCGGCACTCTGGACGTCTCAGTAGAAAACGACGCTTCGGTTCACCAAGACAATTTTATTTATTTGATTTCAATCTCAGAAAACCTAAACAGATTTGGATGAGTGGACCAATCCATCCATCAGTCCCAGGAACGCTAGCAGGCTGATCCCGCGATGGTGGTCATCTCGGTGCTACCTTGGCCATGAGCGTCCGACTTCCTGTGTCTGAAGAAAAAGAAATCACATACTTGACCGGCTGTGCAAAGTGTATATAAAGGAAGACAAGTTGCAAAGAAGCGCTACCTTCCCTCCTCAATGTCAAGAATGTTCTCCGGCAGGCGCACGTTTAGCGTCTCTGGCAGCAAGAAGACAAACGCTCCGCTGAATATTCCCATTCCGGCGAAGATGAGGGGCGGCAGGAAAAGCCAAGCGTCCTCAAGCAGCATGATCATCGGTGCCAAGGAGCTGCCGATGCGACCAAGACAGGAAGTGTACCCGATCCCGCACTGCCTGTCCGGTGACAGCGCCTTCCTTTAGCTTAACATGCCAACTGAGCACAACTCGGAAATCAACACAGAAAGCACAAACGGCAAACATTTATTTGACTAACGAGATAACGTGCTACGTGAACCTCAATGCCGGTGCTAGGTTTTTGGCATGTCTCACGCTCACTCTGGAAGGCCAGCATGACTAAGAAACAAGCCAGACAAGAAGTGAGCTGACCGACATGACTCAGACGCTAATGCCAGGCCGATACCGTCTATTCTAGAAGTGGAGCTGAAAGCCGACGCTGGGCTAACTCTAGGCTGACTGGATGGAGTTTCACCGAAGGACGGTGGGGTAAAGCTCAGCCGAGTAGAGGAAGGCGGTGGTGAACGCGGCCTCCGAGGAACCTTTGGCCACCACAGCGACACAAGTGCGAACCACTGAGAACTCTGAAAGAGAAACAGAAAAAGAGCGTTCCAATGTTTGTTACGGGCGCCGAGGGCGCTCCATGTCACGTCACCAAGCGGGATGGCAGTGTTGATGCCAATCAGCGCTCCAGTGGTTATCAGAAAGCACGCCTGTCCGTTGCGACGACCGATCCGGTCCAGGACGAAGTAGGCCAGGATCTTGGCGGGAAATTCGATGGCGCCGTAGATGAACTGTGTGAGGTAGATGTTGACGCCAAAGCCTGAGATCTTGAAGCTGATGCCGTAGTAGAGGAAGGCCACGGCAAACCTGCAACAAGCGGTCTTTAGTACCTCTCATTGGTTCTCATTGAGAACATTGGTTACCAGAAGAGTCCAGAAACGAGTGTGATCCTCCTGAGCTGCGGCGTTCTGAGCAGGTCCAGGTAAGAGTGAGTCTTCTGCGCCACCTCGGATATCATCACCTTTTCCAGGGTCTGGAATGAGGGGGCATTTCATTTCAAAGGTCTACAGAAAGTCCTGAGCACACTCGCCTTACTTCTGCCTCCAAATTGCTGTTTTTTCTCTTGTTCATCCTGGCGCAGCGCAGGAGGTGCTTGCGGGCTTCATCAGTTCTGCCGTTGGCGAGCAACCAGCGGGCAGACTCGGGCAGCCACCTAAGCAACGTCACTTGAGGTCAAGGTTCACGAGGCCGTCACAAACATGCTCTTACCAGCAGCTGATGATGGAAACCACGCAGGGCGCAGTGGCCGCCAGCATCAGGTAGCGCCAGTCTCGGATGGCGTAGGCGAGAAGGGCGAGCAGCATGTTACCCACGCTCCATGACAGACTGATCACCGTGCCTGTGAACGTGCGGTGTTTCACGTCCGTCCACTCGATTCCTGACGGACATGTGCATTAGACGAGCAGATGACTACAGGACATAAAACCAACCAAGTCACGGCTTACCAAGAACCGTGCCAATGATGGACAGGCCGCTTAGTGTGGCGCCGCAGAGTGTCCGCGTTATAGCAAACATGACGTAAGAGGTGGAGAAAGCCGAAGCCACGCCCAGCATGGTGGTGCCCAACAAGGCCAACACCAGCATTGACTTACGTCCGAACCTGCAAAGGTACGCACGACGTCGTCAGGGCCACCATATCGACTTAGCATTTTCAAACAACAACACAATAATTGTGTCTCATATGGAATACAGTCAAGCCTTGTTTTTTGACTGCCCCGGTTTTCATATGATTCACTTTTAGGCCAAAATTGGTTGTCATACAATATTGCGTGGAACAAATTGTTACGCACAGTCCCTCTAGGATCACACATAAATCTTGTTATACTTAGTCGACACAAGTACAGTATTTTGCAAAGCAAACTAATTTGGCAAACTCAAATTAAAAAGCAGCTCAGTAGCCTTCAGCCGCGACCTTGTCTCAGGTCCCACATTGAAGAGGGTGGTTTGTAGAGGGGGCAGGTGGTGATAAACTGGTCTACAGTCTGGTCAGGCTCCCCACATTCACATGCAGCTTGGTCTGCCAGACTCCACTTCCGCAGCGATGCTTTGAAGCGTCAAATCCCAGTTTGGTTTGGTTTTTGGTTTGGTTTAATTTGGTTTGGTTTAGTTTGTTTGGAACATGCGTACAACGTACAAGGAATTATTCATGTTACATTCCTCAGTTCTACATGTCCGAAAAGGAGTAGGAAGAAGCAGAGCTTGTTTAATCCTACCCCCTTCTCACATGATTTGATAAAACATACTCATACATACTGTGTACATACATGCATACACATTCATATGTATACATACATAAATACATATATATATTACATACATGCATATATCCTATTTTTCTTTTTTTTTATCATTTCTTTTTCCTCCTCTTTCCTTCCCTCTTCCCTTGTTGATTTCCGGATCAACATCTTTCTGTCTTGGTGTTGTACTGTAAAAGTGTGATAAATGTAAGTACTTGAGTTCCTGATTTTAATACTTTGTTGTTGAACGTGCTCTTTCAATGTTGATATCAATGTTCGTATTATTGAATGTAATCTTACTGTTTTTGTGCGTTGTATCCTCTTTTATCCTTGTTTTCAGGATTATATGATGTTTAGTATGTATCCAGATCGTTGATATCTTTGACAACCAGCACTCCTGCTTCTCCTGGACCTCCATGTAGCTTGATGTATATTTTTCCATTGGTGCTCCAAGTACTTTGCATCTTTCCCTGCTTCCTCAAGTCTCGTGCTTTCTTGGCAATGTCAGCTTTGCGTTTTGTCAGATGCTCATTTAAGTAGACGTTTGTGCCTTTCGAGTTCTTCCTCTGTTTCAGCAGTGAAGTTTTGAATTCCTTGTTAGTGAACTTGATGACGACAGGTGTGGTGTTGTTTCTGCCATACAGTGGGATGCGAGTATCAATGGTGTTGATATCTACATCCACATCCTTTGATTGTAGGAAGCTGACAATCTGTTGCTTTGCTGAAAGAACATCCATTCCATCTGGTTCTCCTCTGTTATGAGCTTCCCTATCTTTTGACCCGGGTATAATTCTGAGCCCTATGAAAATCACATCATTCATTTGTGAATTCTGATCCATCTCCTCCATTATAGTTTTCATTTGCTCGGTGATCTGATCCTTTGCTTCTTTCTCTTCTTCCAGACGGCATTATCCTTCAATAGTGTCCTGATATCATCCTGTAGAGCATTGATGTGGTTGCATAATGCATTGTTTACTTCCTTGGGGTTTTTAACCTCCTTGAGGGCAGCACGCAAGGCAGCATTATCTTCCATATGCAATATCCTTGCATAATGCTCTATTTTCTTCCATATGGTTTTTAGCTTCCTTGAGAGCAGTGCGCAAGGCAGCATTTTCTTCCAATAGTGGCTTTATATTATCCTGCAAAGCCTTGATATCATTGCGTAGTGCTTTATTATCTGCCATCGGGTTTTTAACCTCTTTACGAGCAGCACACAACGCAACATATTTTTGTCTTGCAACTTCTCGATTTCTTCTTTTAGAGCTTTAGTTTCTTTGCTCAGTGCTCTATTTTCCTCCATCAGGTTTATGACATCACCATGGACCCCTAAGATCTTTTCCATGAGACTGTCATTTTGCGATTGTACATGATGAATTTGTGACTGCAAATGCTTAAGGTCTGGTTGTGCTGCAGTACACGCCAGTATCTCCTGCCTCTGCAGCTCCATGTCTATCTGTCTTAACTTCTTAAAGCCTTGCATCCAGGACTCCCATGAATTTTCCCCTTCTACTTGTTTTCCTGATGTACTTAACCTGTGGCTGTAGTCGTCCTCCCCCTCCACATTTGGGAACAAGAGTGAGTCTTGTGATTTTGAGTCCATGTATCCAGCGCCAGCATCCTTTACAATTGTAATAGATGCTTGCTATCTTTTCTTTTTTCTTTTGTTTGGCATTGTTGCTAGGCAACTGCTTTAAACTTCAGTAATTAGCCGGTTAGCTTGGCTTCCTACAGTAGCATCTTTCAGCACATGTAACTCGTTGATTTCAAGGAAGCTGTACTTCTTGCCGATCCAAGTTAAGGTTGAGGGAATCAGCAACCCGTTGCGATTGAAAAGCACCAAAATAGTTGTAGTTTATAGTATCCTCAGCAGAGCCCTTGCTTTTACATCCTCTTCAGTCAACAAAGGGAAAAATTAAAAAATGTAAAACAAGGATCCACAGCAGACGGGGCGGGTCATCTCCTTTGATGCCGACTCCCAGGATCTGTATGTAACCATGTATACGTGTGGACCGTGCTGACTCCCACTCCAGCTTCCAGGATGACACCAACCATGCATCTGTCAACAGGTCCTCAAAGATGGAACTAAGCAGCTCTTGTGCCTCCTTGTTGTAAGGACAACGGGATCTGAGTGTGCTTGAGGGCGACACTGTCTTGGTGGTTTTGTGTAGAATGTGCCAGTTGTGTCTCAGAGCCTTCCTGGTTAGTACAAGTGTAGCCGCATCCCGTCGGAAGCCAGCCAAGGCTATTCCATCTAGCACTGGAAGGTGGAATACGGGAGTGGGCTAAGGCAGCCAGTTATGGTCCGAAGGGCATTCTTTATAACAACGTCAACCTTCTTGGCACGGGGGCCACCAGACAAGACTGAACCATGCATTTTTTGCCATTTTGCACAATTAACTAATTCTGTGGTAATATACAGTATACATGATATGGCAGATATGACATGCATGTGACACATTCGCCGAACCTGCTGACTAAAAACCTGAAAAGGGAACTTAAAATTGAGGTGCACTAAAAACGGGCTTATTTTTTGTTAATGTTCATAAAAAATAGCAGCAAATGAAAACTTCTCACTCACAAAATATATCAGTAATAACATTCATGACAATTTAACACCACGTACTGTTTAGATTTGGGGTTTTTTCATGTGTGTCCGGCATCATAACAGGTGAATGGGAGTCAAGCTGCCTTTAAGTGCTGAGCAATATTGCTTTGCCAAGGGAAACGTCATAACCCAAATGAGTCTCCCTTGACATTTGACTGCGTTTATTATGAATTATGTTGAGCCACATTTTCATGCTGGACCTGGGATGGGTGGGGTGGAGAGATATAAGAAAGGTGCAGAAAAACCTCACAGACATATTTCAACCATATTATAAACAACCATGATAATCACAATTTCAGCAACAACCAGAACAGTCACAGAGCAAAATGAGCAAAAATACAGGAAAAGAAAAGAAAATAATAAAAAACAATAATAATAATAATAATAAATATATATACATAAACAGTATATATACTTACACACATATATATACATATATGTACACGCATACATACACATATCCATGCAGTACATACATACACATACTGTGTGCATATATTCTGTATGTATGTACATACATACAAACATACATACGTACTACTAATAATAAATATAACAGAAAAACAACGAGAAAAACAGAACCTAATGAACAATCACCATCCAGAAGACACATGCAACAAATCTACATTAAATCTACATTAGTCTGCAGTGACAGGATAACCGCATTAGAGTGAAACAGAGAATAGAGTAGATGTACCTGGTGAACGTAGCCATGCATCCCAAACCACACTCCCTCCAAAAACGAGGGTCCGACTAGGAAGATGCCAGAGCCTGGACCCCCAGCAGGCACCCCACAGAAGGGACAGCCCGACCACGCCCCCCCAAGATGCAACCGCGAGTCCACTCCGAAGAGGTGCAAGGGAGATCCGTCCGGACGCCACACGGCAGCCGAGCAAGGGCCACAGGGGGGCCCGGGCGCCAACCGCCGGAACACCTGCCGAGGGCCGGCCAGCTACGGGCAGGCAGAGCCCCCGGGCCCAGAAGCCACCCACCCCCAAAGCAGGGGCCACATTCAACACCCTGGGAGCTCCAGGCCGCCCCAGACTGCCGCGGGCCATCGCCTACCCCGACGCCAGAGGCAGGCGCCCGTAGAAGGCCCATGGGTTTGCCCCCCCAACAGAACCCCGTCCACCCCACCCCCGGTGCTCACACACACTGTTAAATATCTATATGTATTTAACTTTGTTTTTATTTACGCTGAATAATTTGGCCCCATAACTATAGCCTAGCTTTTGTTTTCAAGTTTTGCATATTTTTCACAATCCTTATATTAAACATGAAAACACATTTATTTCCCTTTCCTGTGTTTTCTAAATAGAATAAAAAGCATGCGGCAGCTAACAATACACATGACGGGAAACACCTATTCCGCCTTCAAAGCCTTCTAAACAAACCCTCCAACGCCAAAAATGTTCAATTTATATAACATGACCTGCATATTAACCAAGCTAGAGTGATATTGTTATTGTCGGAGCTAACATTGAAGAACTACTTTTTTGGCGTAGTGGCACAGCACCTTGCTAACAGCGCCTCCCAAACAACCCCTCAAGACCCTACGGTGTAGTGATGTGAGATACTACCAACTTCTTGTCTGATCGGCAATACCGATCCAATACTCATCTTGCCCCGTCTACCCCCCGTGTGTTGTATATATATACAGACGGATGATTGCGCAATTTCACTTTGTACTTCAGTGTAAGTGACAAGTAAAACCTCCTTCTTGCTCCTCCTCCAATGAGCCCGAGCCACCTCAACTGGCTCCTCTCGATGTGAAGGAGCAGCAGCTCTACTCTGAGCTCCTCCCGGATGGCAGAGCTCCTCACCCTATCTCTTAGGGTGAGTCCAGCCACCCTACGAAGGAAACTCATTTCCGCCGCTAGTATCTGCGATCTCGTTCTTTCGGTCTTGATCCATAACTCATGACCATAGGTGAGGGTGGGAACGTAGATCGATCGGTAAACAGAGAGCTTTGTCTTCCAGCTCAGCTCTCTCTTCACCACGACGGTCCGGTACAGCGACCGCATTACTGCAGATGCTGCACCGATCCGTCTGTTGACCTCACGCTCCAACCGTCCCTCACTCGTGAACAAGACCCTGAGATACTTGAACTCCTCCACCTGAGGCAAGACCTCACTCCCAACCCAGAGGGTACAGTCCACCCGTTTCCGACTGAGAACCATGGCCTCGGATTTGGAGGTGCTGAGTCTCATCCCAGAAGCTTCACACTCAGCTGCAAACCGCTCCAGTAAACGCTGAAGGTCACAGCCTGATGAGGCCATAAGTACCACATCATCTGCAAATAGCAGAGACGAGATCCTAAGGTCACCAAGCTGGACTCCCTCAACGCCTTGACTGTGCCTAGAAATTCTGTCCATGAAGATTATGAACAGAATCGGTGACAAAGGGCAGCCTTGGAGGAGGCCACTTACTGCTGGTTTGGATTGCCAGCAGTAAGTCGAACCTAACATGCATGTTTTTTAAATGAAAGGGAGGAAACCAGAGTACCCGGAGAAAACCCACCCGCACGGGGAGAAAATGCAAACTCCACACAGAGATGCCCAACAGAGATTCAAACCCTGATCTCCTGACTGTGAGGCCAACATGCTAACCACTCAACCACTGTGCGTCGCAGCCTTCATTTTACACATAAATTGTAGCAATAGACTACCCATAAAAACAATATATATATACATATATAAATATATCTTTGACCCAGGCTTACTGATGATTGAGAAACATTTGCGTTTTAGATCCGGCCGAGCTCCACCCCTGCGGCATTGTGGCTCGCGCATGCGTGATTCGCTTGCACTTTTGATGTGTAGAGCTCCACTTCATGCTTCCAGTGTGCCACGCCAGCTTGTGACTTCCTTTGGGCCAGGCAGACCAGAACACTACCCGCTGCTGCTTAGTGAGACTACAAAATGATACAATAACAGAACACTCCCCGACGACGCCACAAACTAGCTACAGAATTGTTGCTTTTGAGAAAATATGTCGTCGGCTTTTGATACAGGTACTCAGGTACAGGTATTATAATTCCATGTATTATCATTACATTAATGAAAAAATGCCTTAAAATAATGTTAACAATTATATTGTTGATCAGCAATAGTTTGTGGGACAATTATCATCCAGAAAAATGTGTTATCATGTCAGACCTAGCCGCACAGTGGCTGAGTGGTTAGCACATTGGCTACACAGTCAGGAGATCCGGAAGACCGGGGGTGAAATCTTCGTTGGGCATCTCCCCGTGCGTGCGTGGGTTTTCTCCGGGCCCCCCGGTTTCCTCCCAAATTCCAAAAACATGCATGTTAGGTTAATTGCCGACTCTAAATTGTCTATTAGAGTGTGAATGTTTGTTTGTCTATATGTGCCCTGCGATTGACTGGCGACCGGTCCAGGGTGTACCCCGCCTCTCGCCCAAAGTCAGCTGGGATAGGCTCCAGCATCCCTGCGACCCTAATGAGGATAAGCGGTATAGAAAATGAATGAATGAATAAATGAATGTCAGACCTAGTGAATCCCATTATATGCATTGTTAGTTTTTCTCTTTTTAGAATGCACAGAAAAGGGAAAGACGTGTGTGTTACCAAATGACATGCGATTGTGGCTGCCAAATTGGCTGCAAAGTGTAGTTTTTCTTTAATGTCCCTCTTGTCGGAGGACAGGAAATGTAATAATCTTTATTGGATTTTCAAAGTTTCTATACCCTCAATATTATCTGTGTAGCAGGAATCCTGTGCACATTTTGCAAACAGCACAATAATGACTTCCATTGCATTTACACTTCATACCTGAGCCAATCTATGAAACCACTATAACCGCGCATCGTGTAGATATTAGTGACCTTTTTTTCCTCAAGATCTAGGATGTAATCATCAAATGGTTCTAGTTTGAACTATTTTTTGAACAAAACATGTACACATAACTTACATTGTTGTTCACCACGACGGCTTGCTCCTCTGCTGCCATTAATGCATCACTGCAATATTTATGTGTCTGACACCATTTTGAAACCCTAAGCCGCAGATACACACACGCGCGCACACACACACACACACAGTGTGGGAGCAAGATCACATGTTCTGTAGCATGACAAAGAAAGCATCGTGCTTCACTTGACTTGACACTTTGACCGACTTCTTCAGGTAATGGTGGTTAAGTCGTCCTTGCCTTGATGTTTTTCTTCTCTTTTCAACATTTGATGCTGTACTGCTCACAGCCACTAGGAGAATGATCCAATATTCTGTCATTATTGTTAAATGCTTACTTGTCGGAAAGATGCCCAAACAGGATGGCGCCAACCGTGACCCCAAGGAAGAAATAGGTTGCCAACGCCTGATTGAGTCTTCGGTTCTCACAAACCAGGTCCCACTGTACACACACGGACATGGGTCAAGACCTGGCGGATGTGCTTTAGATGTTACACAATCAGGATAAGAAAACTCACCTCAGTGGCGGTTGTGGAGGTGAACTCTGATTGGTCATAAACCCAGCCGCGAGGACAAGGGTTGGTCCCGTTGGTCCGAGTCAGGTTGGACGCCTGCGGCTCCTCGTAGATGCTGCATGAGCTCAAGGTGCCGTCGTCCAGTCGGGGAATCTCCCGGGGAAATGGCTCTGGCTCGGCGCCCCGGTTCCCAAGGGCGCAGTGGTGAGCGGGAGTTGCCGACACAAAGTTGTGCAGCAGGAAGTGAAGGGGGAGGATGGCTCTCGGGAGGCAGAGGATGGTCAGAACCACGACCTGGAACCTGGAGAAGCCGCCGACATTGTCAAGGATTTCCTCAAACCTCATGGCGATTGAACTTGTGGGAAGTTTCTTCTTGAGCTTTTTCGGTGGAAAAGACTTTTATGCAAGAAGGAGGGGCTTGACGTGTGTGTGTGTGTGTGTGTGTGTGTGTGTGTGTGTGCGCGCAGAAAGAAAGGATTTCTTGGTTGCTCAAGCATTCCAGATGATCAGTAGCAGGGAATGCAGATTTTCTGCAGATGAACAAACAAGTCTTGTTGTCGTCTCCCTGCTTTGATAACCACGCTTCTTGTTTACAGCATGACCTTGGAGCTTCAGCATTATTCAGCTCCTCCCTAACTAATTATCTCATCAATTGTTTCACGTCTACATGAAGAACACGAGCGTCTAAGTCCCAGCAGGAAAAACACTGCGTGACTGATTGCCCCACATGACTCAAAGATGTTGTCAGTCATGTCGGTTTGGGTTTTTTTTTTTTTACGATTCATATGTTCTGCACCTACTTTTTATACTTTTTCCTTTGAGAACATAACATATTTTCTGCTGTGTTGGTCTTCGTGTTGTTTATTTTCAAATTAAATTCTTCTTTGTTAGTGTGCAAGTCACATGAAACGCCAACGTGAACGGGTCAACAAGTCCTGAAGAAAGAGGAATGAGGAAAAATTGGAGATCAGAGAATGCATCCGCTCGGCCTCAGACAGAAGATGACTGGCATGTGAAGAAAAGACACCTGACAGGTACGATGGAGTGAAAAGGTTTTTTTTTCAAGTTTGTCGCATTTCAATGTTTCAAATCATCAAATGAATGTAAATATTTGTCACTTACAACACAACTAAAAAAATGCAGTTTAAGTAAGGGAGAAAAAAATCAAAAAGTACAGGGCCCTGTGTGAAAAAGTAATTGCCCCCTCCTGCTGAAACATGCCTGCAGGTAACAGTATCATTCTGGCAACGGTTATAGTCATTTCTAAACCTTTGGGACTCCAGCGAACCACAGTTTTTGCTGTGTTCTGCAGCAGGAAAATGCCACCAACAAGTCCACCTTCGAATGGCTGAGAAAAAGAAAATTAAGACTTTGGAGTGGCCTAGTCAAAGTCCTGACCTGAATCCTATTGAGATGCTGTGGCATGACCTTTAAAAGGCGGTTCCTGACGGAAAACCCTCCAAATTGGCTGAATTACAACAATTCTGCAAACATGAGTGGGACAAAATTCCTCCGCAGCACTGTGAGACTGATTGCAGTTGTTGCTGCTAATGGTGGTCCAACCAGTTATTAGGTTTAGGGGGCAATCACTTTTTCACACACAGCTATGTAGGCTTGGGTTTTTTTCTCCCTTAATAGCAAACCATTTCATTTTAAAACTGCATTTTGTGTTGACATTGACTCGTATTTTTACTTGTTTGATGATCTGAAAGTGTGACAAAAAAATCACAAGGGGGGCAAACACCACTGTAAATCACCACCTGGTCAGTGACAGTGACTGGGAAGACATTTTAGATGCTTAATAGTCCTGGTGTTACATCCTGCCACATGATTGTAAGCGTGACCTCGGCGAAGTGCTTTGTCTCGCTTCCTGAACATGGATTATGTTGCTCAGGCTAGTGCAGAAGTACTCTTTTATTACTTATTACTTCCGAAGAAAGTTCTACATGCACTACTAACATTTAGGGATGTCCCAATCCACACTTTTTGTCATCAGATTTTTTTTAATAGAACCTATCTGATCCGGTACCGATTGTTTTTGGTTTTTTTTTAAAATAATAAACATTTGTTACAAAAATGAATTTGTGGACTTGAATATGGTTATTAAAATAGCTCTTCAAAGCATTAAAAATAATCCAACCAAAGCATTGCTGAATTCATTGTTTTATTACACAGCATGACCAACAATATGGCTTGATAAATTGACAACCGCATGAATGCATGCGTGTGTTTTCCCCATTTTTTTTTTTTTACCACTACTAGTGAGTGGATACAGAAGAGTGTAGGCCCTACGATCTCCGCAGTAACAGAATCGCGGAATTGGCCGACAAAAATGGAATTTACTGTTGAACGCGGAATCTCACAGAAATTGACATAACGTGAATGAAATGCTGTTATTATGAGGGGAAGGAACGTTCGTGCGGGAAAACATTTCTCTGGCAGATGGCTCAATTGTGGCTGAATCTCATTACAAACACAAAACCACCCTCTCCTGAACTAAACATTTTGAAATGGCGGGAAACACTGGCAAAAGTTGGCGAAACATCCTCTTAAGGCAAATGAATGGAAGCTAGCGGGGTTAGCTTGGTTTAGTATTCTGGTGCGGCTGTGTTTGTATGCAACTCGGGCTGGAGGGGTATATTTTCACCGTATTGTGTTGTACCCCTTTAATGTAAGCAGCATTTCACAATGGTCGATGACGATGTGCAGGTTCTGAGAGAAAAATTACGAGAAGCACTTTTATTTTTGCAAAAAATATGTTTTGTTTTTTTAATTTATTATGTTGTTTATTTTATTTCAAAACTTTTGACATTCCAATTACAATGTTAAATACTCTTGAGATATTAAAGTTTATTGTTTTTGACAGGTGCCCTGCGATTGACTGGCGACTAGTCCAGGGTGTACCCCGCCTCTCGCCCAAAGTCTGCTGGGATAGGCTCCAGCATCCCCGTGACCCTAATGAGGATAAGCGGTATAGAAAATGAATGAATGAATGTTTTTGACAGGATGTACTTTCATTATTATGTCATATAATGAATAAACCAATCGTCTCCAAAAAGTTGTCCACAATATCAATTATTGACAATAATTTGTAGCACAAATTATTGTCAATAATTATTGTCAATAATTTGTAGCACAAATATAGTCCAGCAAAATGTGTTATTTTGACAGGCCTTTGAATTAATAAATCTTAGCAAAGAAAAGTCTTAGAATCTGAGGAATCCTAAGATTTTTCTAAGACACATCACTACTACTTTTAGCCTTAGGATGCTTCATGAGTACGGGCCCTATAATACTCCCGGAACATCAAAAGACACACTAATCCTGGGGTTCCCAAACTTTTTCCATTGAGGGCCACATACTGAAATATGAATGGATGCAAGGGCCGCTTGGATATTTTATGAACCAACACGTGTAGATATTCTTAGAAGTTATTATATATTGTAGAAGTTACGTGCTCAGACTCCTCTGTCACTGTGCCGGGAGCTCACAGGGGAAGTGCCGCTCTCACCACTGATTGTTACACAGTATTCTAAATCACACCGCAAAATAATCTATAACCATGTCAAATGATTAGTCCTATGCTAAAAGTATTGTAATGGCGGCTGTTAAATTCCATGTCAGGACGGCTCTTATTTAGTTGGCCATTTATTTATATGTCACCACAGAGCACTCAGTCCTTCGACTGCACGTTGCACTTGCTAGTTTCTTATTTTACACACTTGATTCCAAATGCTTGCGCTAACCAGCATGCTGAACACCACTGCCCTCTATGAACGAATGAGACTATTTTGTTTCCATTCTGAGCAAATCGGGGGTAGCATGATCTTTGGTTGACCTATAAAAGAAAGTGTCATACCAGTTAATTTGAATTGGACAAAACTGCACAAACAAATGAGACTATTTGACCAGAGTTTTGCACGGGGTGGAGGGCCAACCTTACTCAGGTTGCACATCTCTGCAGTATTTTGCACCCCTATTTTTTTAAGTTTTGTCTTTTATTGGATGGAGCGACTGAGAGGTGGTTTGTTACATAAGTCAAACAAAAATTATTGACTTTGCTTTTTGCTTTAAATTTTATCGTTCAATTAATCAATTTCTCAATTATCGTGACAGTCCTAGTTATTCACAAAGTGTCTTAAGCCTTAAGAGACCTCCTAAGGGGAAAAAATGTGAAAAAAGTGTGGAGAAGCACTTTTCAGACGCCTAAAAGTGTCTTAGACAAGATGGTGGAGAGACAGTGAGAGAGGAAATATTTTCCGTACGGTAAATGACAACGCAATCATGCAGGGATTTTGTGACATGTTTTTTTTTTTTAGACGGACATCAGCAATCACAGGAATGGCAGTGGAGTCTGCGTCTACCGTTTATATCAAAAACATTAAGTAGTAAAATGCCCAGCGTGGACAGAAACGTAAGTATATCAATATAATTGGAATGTGAATGATGTGCATTCAGACATTTTAAAGCTGAGTCATAATTTAATTTTGCTGAGTTTCATCATGACATTAAATTAACGTCACAGTTATACATTTTGAAAAACCCTGGGTTTGTCATAAAATAAGTTAACAGAGGGCCATACATTACCATTACACATTTTTACAGGTGATCCGTGTTACCTTGTGTCGTGGTCACGAACGCGCTAGTTTGAAACTTTTAAGTGCTCCAGACACCAAAAAAAAAGAAAAACAAAACACAAAAACAAAAAATGAAAGTACTCACCTTGTAGAACTTTTTTGTCATATTGCTCCAGTCCAGTCCAGTCCAGAAGTCCAGTTTGGTGGCCTTAGGATCTCGTCTCTGCTATTTGCATACAATGTGTACACAAGAACTCCTCCCGGAGTCACCACCTTATCGTGGTGGAGGAGTTTGCGTGTTCCAATGATAATAGGAGCTAAGTTGTCGGGGGCTATCATGCCCCTGGTAGGGTCACCCATGACAAACAGGTCCCAGGGGGGGGGGACCAGACAAAGAGTGGCTCAAAAGACCCTGATGATGCACAAGAACAATGGACTTCGTTTTCCCTCGCCCAGACGCGGGTCACCGGGGCCCCCCCGTGGAGCCAGGCCTGGAGGTGGGGCACGATGGCAAGCGTCTGGTGGCCAGGCCTGCACCCATGGAGCCCGGTCGGGCATAGCCCCAAAAGGTAACGTGGGTCCCCCCTCCCATGAGCTCACCACTCGTGGGAGGGGCCAAAGGGATCGGGTGCAAAGAGAGCTGGGTGGCGGCCGGAGGCGGAGTCCTTGGTGGTCCAATCCTCGGCTACAGAAGCTAGTTGCCGGTACGTGGAATGTCACCTCTCTGGAGGGGAAGGAGCCTGAGCTGGTGCGTGAGGTGGAGAAATTCCGGCTAGATATAGTTGGACTCACCTCAACGCACGGCAAGGGCTCTGGAACCAGTCCTCTCGAGAGGGGCTGGACTTCATTCCACTCTGGTGTTGCCAGCAATGACAGGCGACACGCAGGGGTGGCAATTCTTGTTGCCCCCCCGGCTTCAAGCTTGCACGTTGGAGTTTAACCCAGTAAACGAAAGGGTAGTTTCCCTACCCCTTCGGGTAGGGGGTCGGGTCCTGACTGTTGTTTGTGCTTATGTGCCAAACAGCAGTTCAGAATACCCGCCCTTTTTGGAGTCCTTAGAGGAAGTACTAGAGAGTGCTCCCTCGGGGGATTCCATTGTTCTGCTGGGTGACTTCAATGCTCATGTTGGCAGCGACAGTGAGACCTGGAGAGGCGTGATTGGAAGGAACTGGTCTTCACCCGAGCAGGGTTTTGTTATTGAACTTCTGTGGCCATCACGCATTATCTATAACGAACACCATGTTCAAACATAAGGGTGTCCACCAGTGCACTTGGCACCAGGACACCCTGGGCCGCAGTTCAATGATTGACTTTGTGGTTGTGTCGTCGGACTTGCGACCACATGTTTTGGACACTCGGGTGAAGAGAGGGGCGGAGCTGTCAACCGATCACCACCTGGTGATGAGTTGGTTCAGATCGTGGGGGAGGATGCCGGTCAGACCTGGCAGGCCCAAACGCATTGTGAGGGTCTGCTGAGAACATCTGGCAGAGTCCCCTGTCAGAAGGAGTTTCAACTTTGAACATGTTTCGAGGATAGCAGCGGACATTGAGTCCGAGTGAGCGATGTTTTGTGCCTCCATTGTCGATGCGGCTAATCAGAGCTGTGGCCGTTAGGTGGTCGGTGCCTGTTGTGGCGATAATCCCAGAACCCGTTGGTGGACACCAGTGGTAAAGGATTCCGTCAAGCTGAAGAAAAGAGTCCTATCAGGCTATTTTGGCCCATGGGACTCTGGAGGCAGCTGACAGGTACCGGCAGGCCAAGCGGTCTGCAGCTCTGGCAGTCACTGAGGCAAAAACACGGACATTGGAGGAGTTCGGAGAGGCCATGGAAAACGACTGCCGGATAGCTTGAAAGAGATTTTGGACAACCATCCGGCATCTCTGGAGGGGGAAGCAGTGCACAGTCAACACCGTGTATGTTGGGGACGGTGAGCCGCTGAACACGACTCGAGATCCCGTGGACCGGTGGAGGGAATACTTTGAAGACATCCTCAATCCCACCGACATCTGAGGCAGGTTCTCCTATCTCTGGGGGTCAGGTTACCGAAGTGGTCAAAAAGATCCTTGGTGGCTATGCCCCGGGGGTGGATGAGATCTGCCCGGAGTCCAGGCCCTGGATGCTGTGGCCGTGTCTTGGTTGACACGACTATGCAGCATCGCATGGACATCGGGGTCGGTGCCCCTGGACTAGCAGACCGGGGTGGTGGTCGCGCTTTTCAAGAAGGGGTACCAGAGGGTGTGCTCAAACTATTTTGGGTTTACACTCCTCAGCCTTCCCGGTAAGGTCTATTCAGGGGTTTCTCTGCTTAGGTTGCTGACGACCCGACCTCGGATAAGCGGAAGAAAATGGATGGATGGATGGATGGATGGGTGTACCCAAGAAAAGTTAGGCTATCACCATGTAAGTGAAAATGAACATCATAAAAAGCCGCAAAACAGGAGGATCGGCCACCAGTGACACCGGAGTGTTGTGACCATTAAGAACAAAGGTCGTATTGATATTTTTAAGACATTTGTTTTGTTTTCCTCCATCATGCCAGGAAATCACAGAAACTTACATAAGTCAAAGCAAATAATTAAAAAGGTAAATCAGTTTGAAATAAGTGATACTTTTAATCGAATGATCACATTCAATGATATACACGATGGCAAGAACACAGTGATATGTAATTATAAAACATACAGAGTAGACCATGTTAAATATTTTCAATTACAACTCAGTCATTACGGTTCTTGTGGCTCTGAAGAACAGCGGCCTTTCAGCAAATGCAGATGCGTGAAACCCTTGCTGATTAGCACGGAAAATATCAATGTATTAAATGTATTAATAACTTATTTAATGAGCACATAAATGATCTATTTTAATGTACTAACAAACTTATTTGATGAGCACATAAACGATCAATATATTAATGAACAATGTCAATTTATGTGACTGTATCAGCAAATGACAAAATAAAAATGAAAATAACTTCTTTACATGAACATGAACATGGATTTTATGTGCCGGTTCATTGGAGTTACCCCAGCCGAGACTCTGAAAGGGACTCATACCCACAATGTCTGCATGTATGTCAGCCGTGTGAACGACTGCACTTTTGTTGTCTAGTCACTGTACATGTATCTACATTTCTGTTGCACGGTCCGGTGCCACTATCTTGACTCCATTTTACTGACAGCTCCATCAACATGCTGTTACCTTCAACTGACAGGTGGCAAACGTCCAATTTACCACTCTCACCTGAATGCATCTATGCTTCTTGGTAGGTCAGTGGAGGGAGGAAGACGAGTCCGATTGGTTAACCGCCACGCCGGAAGGCTGCTGGGAGCCGCTTCCACCCGCACCCCCAGCACTACCACCAAGCGTTGTGGGAACGGAAGGGCGGGGGTTGAGACGAGGGGGCGGGGGGTTGGAGGGACGGATGAGAGGTGGGGGCTGCTGTAAGGTGGGGCGGGGCTGCAGGAAGCGGGCCTGCTGTTGGAGGGGGGGCGGTTGGCGATGCAGGGAGGGAGCGGCCGGCAGGGAGGGGCGCAGGAGAGGCGGGGGCTGGTGAAGGGAGGAGGCGGGACTTGAAGCAACAGCCACCTGAGATGAAGATGAGCCGGCAGCGACAGGCGATGCACCTGAGGTGGCCTGTGCCTTTGAAGAAGAGAGGACAAAGCCAAATGAGCGCAAAGACAGACATGTTTGATTTATTACTCATTATATGTAATTGCAACTTATTTCTCAGGATAATAAAAGTGGAAAAAAAGTAAAAGCCAAAAAAAAACCTCTTCATCCTCCTCATCGGTGCTCTTCCCAGAGGGTGTGGCAGACATGTTTTTTCCCTCCTCCCCTGAAGTGGCACCGTCCCCATTGGGAGCTGGTGTTCCTTGCTCCGCCTCCCACTCCTGAAGCACCTCCTCCAGGTTGAAACGCCTCCGGTAGTTGACGAAAAAATTCTTTACCTGTCCGACTGTCTTGTTGCCTATGACGTCTGCGATGGCCTGGAA
Source organism: Oostethus manadensis (assembly GCA_024372805.1). NCBI lineage: Eukaryota > Metazoa > Chordata > Actinopteri > Syngnathiformes > Syngnathidae > Oostethus > Oostethus manadensis. The sequence continues at coordinate 1,188,006 of QODF01000076.1, forward strand.
GTCTTTGCCGTACTTCCTGACTCCTAAAAAGCATCAAAGTGATGACGCCATGATGAGAGCCAAGAGAGTCAACCAGCAGGCCAATCATGTGGTTGCACTCCAAACATAACACACCACAGCGCTCATGGCGCCAAATCATATTTCTTTACATTTGGTGACAAGAATGGTTTAGTAAATGTTAGCATTAGCATATATTTTCAACTTTTCATAATTTTAAAAATATTTTTATTATTACCTTGAACTGCAAGGAGCTGCTCGTCATTCGTCCAGCGAGCGTTCACCTTTTGACCGCACTGTAGCACGGAAAACACTGATGACTATCGATTACATTTACTACTAAGTATCCACACGCTTTGGCCACGCTTATTCCTGTCCTCTTTCGTTCTTCACACACCTCGAGCAGTCGGAAGTCGTTGATTCCGGGTTCCAAGACGTGCTTCAGCCCACTGTTCATCTGTTTGGCGTTCTGGACCTGAAGGAAAAAGCAAACTTCTCTGAGGTTGTGATCTTTGTTAACCTCTGCCACTGTGTGCCAGAATGATTTTATAGAAACACTCAGCTTCCCCATAACACAGATTTTCCTACCAAATGCCCAAGATCAATACCCCACAGGGAAACGCCACATTGTAGTCCATATTTGACATCGTCTTACATAGTCTCCAAAAGCCATTTGGACAAAGCTAGGAATAGTTTACACTGACTATACCGCAGTGGCACCAACATGGCTGTGTGACTTTACTTGATTTACATGATTTCTACTTGCTTTCCAGTGTGATAAAAAAAAACTCAGTGTTCTTCTAACAATGTTTCCTCCAGATCTTTGATGTGTCTAACAAATTGGCTCTAAGAGCTGGCTCACGCTATTGGAGGCAATAAAGCACTGGGTGCTGCTGCTCCTCTGGTACGCCCTGCTCCAGAGCAGTCACTAAAATAAATGTTGCATTGAATAAATACCTCCAGTTAAGTAAGTATCCATATAATAGAAGTACTTTTTAATCAAATTTCTGTTGTTCCTTATGGACATGAAAAAATAACCAGATTTTTGTTTAACAATTTACTGGAATGGTAATTAGTGGATGGCTAATGAATGATGCCATGTGTTGTCCTACCCACACTTGCAGGTTATTTTGTTGTATTGTTATTGTTTAATTGCATACATACTGAACAAAATATTATTATTATTAATGTTGCTTGTTAACCCTTAAAAGCACTGTAAGGAAGAAACCATTTTTATTTCATTTGTATTTATTATTATTTAATCATTTGTATTAATTTATTATTATTTGCTTTATTATTATTTCATGTTGTTTGTTAAGCATTGGTCCACTGCAAGGAAGGAAAATGCAGAAGCAAAAAGGTTCTTTCATACTGCTGCTAAGGTTTTTATTGACATCTACATGTAGATTTATATACAGTATATATTTATACACATTTGAATGAATTGTTAATAGTAAAAAACCATCATCCATCTTATCAAAGTGTATGCACAGCGTACTACTTTTTTTAAAAAATTAAAAAAAAAAAAAAAATAATAAACAACAAAACCCAACCAAAAAATTTAGAAAACAAAAAAGAAAAAATTAAACAACAAAAAAAAAAAAAAAAAAATAAAAAAAAAAAAAAAAAAAAAAAAATAATAAATATATAAATAAATAAAAAAGAAAACAAAAAAGGTAAGAAAAAAAAAAAAAATAAATATTAATAAAAATTAAATAAAAAAAAAAAAAAATCAAGCCTCATTGTTTTAGACCGTATGACGGAATATTGTTGTGTGATCAATTTAACAAGTAGTCCTAACTGCAAGATAAAAGCGGAGGCAGCATGTAATTATTACGCTGTCTAGACTCTGTGAGGTGCTGGCAGAGCTAAAACATTGGAAGTTATTTTAGTTTAATTAATGATTGAGTAATGGCCGCTTATAAATTAACAAACCAAGAACAGAGTTTATTTGTAGTTCAAAACTTAAGGTGTTTAAAGCATATCATAACAGAAAGGAGAAACAGCATCAACCCGTCGTTGCTGAGGCACTTTTTTTTTTCCGCTAATCTTCAGTAGAGACATGACTGTTTCCTGGTTGCTGCTTTTTCTGTTTGTTCTGCAAGTTTTCATTTCTTTTGTTGTGTTGTGTTGCATTGATGTTGTGCTGTTCGATTGTAAATACTGTTTGCATTACTGTACAATACTGTAACATTTTTAGGTAGTTATTTTGCATGAAATTTGCCCTTGTCTATTGAGACGGGTCTCTGCTTTTTGTAATTTATAATAATATATTTTTTGTAGTTGTTCACTAAGTATTTAAGTGGATATCATAGAGTATCGCACTGGACAACCAGGTATTTTCTATTAGCAAAGATGCTGGATTCACCAAACTTGTGGAGTTCCTCAAGCCTCGCTTTGCCATGCCCAATCACAAGTATTTCTCAGATGTTTTACAATGTTGTTTACAGCCACATCAAGATGTTAATTGCTGATGCTGTATCATTTAGCTTCACAACAGATGTGTGTTAATTCCACGACAGAAGATATTGTATGTGATTTTACACAAAATCTGTATTGTTTGATATCGGAAATGGAAATTTAGAGTTGGACAATATCAGATATCGCCAAAAAAGCCGATATCAGACATCCCTATTTTAACGCATTTAATTGCCTTCTCATTTAACCCAAATATCTTAAAAACTTGAAATAAAGAATGCTACTCCATCCATGCATTTTTTAAATTGAGTGTGCCTGTCAAATAACCCACCCTGGGACAAAGATGGCATCCCCTTCCCTCCTCCCTTATCGCTCATAGTCATCTTCGCCAACATGAGTCTTCAATAAAAAGGTAAAAGTGATGTTAAATGTTCATTTCTCCATTTACTTTTCCATTTTTAATTGTTTTGTAATGTTTTAAAGTATTTTTGGAAATATGTTTAGTTGTTTGGAAACGATTCATTGAACTTTCATGATTTTCTGAAGAAAAAATTGCTTCAGTTTTTGTACATTTCAGTCTCAGTCAGACATTTTGGAATGAATGAATGACAAAAACCGAGGTCGCAGTGTATTATTGTGCTGTCCTTCCATCAACAGCGCATCCTACCTGCCTCTTGAGGGACACCAGCTCCATGTCAAGCTGGCGTAAAAGGGTGTTGGCGGCAGCAGCGCTACAGGATACCGCCACCACGTCGTCCTGGGTCAGGTACATGCCCTTGGGTGGGCGACAACGGGAGCGCTGATGGTGGCGGTGCTGCAGCGTTTGGTGCTCCCGCCGACCCAAGGCCAACTTTGAGGCCGGCGTGGATGGCTCCACCTGGTTCTGTTGGCAGAAACAAAAACCTTGCCTGTTGAAAACTGTCCCAAGCAAAAGGAACCGTCGCCACAGCAACTCATGCGTACACGTACTTCTTTCTTGGCTTCCTTGTTGGGATCATAGTCGCTGTCATTTGTTTCCATTGCATTGGGCTCTTCCATCTCCTCGTCGCTACGGCAACAAAATCATCCCGATGACCTGTCATCGGACATGTTGCATGATATCATATGATGTGGGCGAGGCTTACCTGTCCCCCTGGTTGCTCCTGCTGGCAAGCTTTCGGGCTTGTCGGTCCATCAAACTGGTTCGGGATCTGGTCTTCTTCCACGAATAGTAATACTTGACCAAACTAGAAATGGATTTATCTGGCAGCTGAAAAACATCAAATCAACAATGAGGAGGAGTAAAGGAGGTGGGCCTTTGATGCTTTTACAAAACCTTCTTTACCATTTGCTGGATGCGGTGAAAACTCTTCCCATGAAAACTGAACGCTTGCTCGAAGAGAACTTTATCCTCCACCGTCCACTCGTCGGGAAAGGGCGTGAAGTTGGGAAGGTCAGCCAAAGACTTCTCGATGTTGTGTTTGTGCCAAAAGAGCATCCCGAGGGCCTGCACCCACACACACACATTTTTACATCAGTGTTTGTGTTAGAAAGTGAAATATTTAAGTTGTATGACCACATCTCTAAAAAGAGCTTTAAAACAACATCAACACAACTTTTGTTTGCTTGTTGTCAAACTGTGAAGGAAAAAAATAACATACCTGTTCAACATTGTAGCCATGTTTCTCTTTGGCAAGCGCGATGTATTCATCCACTGCGGAGGACAAAACACGTTACTAGGACTACACCAAGGACATGCTGAAGGTCATGGAAGGTCACTCACGTTTGTTGTCATCGATGTTATGATACGGTGACCACACCAACATCCCGCCGTTGTCCTTCTCTGAATATTTGCTGGAGCCTAAACAACATATTTTATATATAAATGTTCGGAAGTACGCAGAACTCAACCACCACAACGCATACTACTATAGGTCATTATGAGTGTACTTGTCACATTTACAAATACGGTAACATTGACTAGAGCCCTAAACAAGCCCTATGTACTTCCTGGATCATTTTCTATGTAGAAGGCAAACATGATCAAATTCCGAGCTGCAGGTTTGATATTAAGCTGACGTATGTGACTTGAATTCGAGTCCGTTGACTGATAGGAATAAAAAACAGAGTAAGATGAAGGTAGCCTCGGTCAACATGAAACAACACACATTCGGATCTTTTGACTTGTGCTTACGTATTATCAACACACACTCGCACGCAGAAGGGAAGGTGATTTGAACGTTAACGTTCTAGTTTGGCTCTACTTGAGTGGAGCCGCGGCTTTGGCGTCAAACACTGACCGAGGCTACCACGTCCCCGGTCGGCTTAAGTAACGAGCAAGTGGGGGGGGAAAAACAACTCACCGGCCTCGAAGTCGGGGATGTTGGCCTGATAATCCGCGCCGACTCGCATGCCGACATCTGCGGACAAAACAAACAAACATTTTGTTGGCGTTTACGCGTCACCGTTTCGGGCGCTAGCTAGCCTGGTAGCTAGCTGTTCGAGGCTACCAACCGTGTTCGTCGTCACTGCCGCTCTCGTCCGTTAAATGTCCGTTAGAGGCGTTGGACGGACTCTTGGTGCCGTTGGAGCGAGCTTTCCCCAAATATTCGGAACCTTTATCCATCATTCCCGGCATGTCGCCCGTCGAACGACGCGATGTCGACTTGGAAACGTCACCAGCTTGAGTCCGGATGACTACGTTGCGTCTCGTCGGTCGGTGTTTTCTTGTGCAGCACCAGATGTTACAACATTCGAATGTTAATTAAAGAGAGAAAGTTAATACAGACCGAAAAGTACACACACTCAAATGCACCCACACACATACTGTACAAGCAGGCCGAGAACAACGAGGACCTAACCAACGCGGAGTTTCTCTCCTCCTACCCCCCCCCCCCAGTGATGCCACGGAGCTTGAAAGTAGATCCCTCCGCCAACACGAAGCACACAAAAGTTGACTTCCTCTCAAACGTAATTCATCTTTTTGTATTTATTATATTCCTCGTCTCTCACGGTTACGCATTTATGTATCTGTTGACCGGTTGCTATTTCTTGTGCTTCTGCAGTAATCATTTTGTACCAGCAGGGGGAGACAACTTACTACAGCCACTAATTTAATAATACCGTATATTGTTCACAAGAAACACCAAGCTATTGATCATTGTCGGCTTGTAATGAGAGCACCGGCGAGTTTGTTTATGTGTTTGTAACGGCGGCTTGTGTTCCACTCCCTTAGATTGCTTTGACTTCCCTCCTCCACCAGATGTCGCTAATAATGCTTTTCCCTGAAGCGCCAAACTACCAACCATTGATCGCCTCGAAGCTTTGCGACTTCGCAAACATGAGCCCAGTTCATTATTTCAGCCCATCATTTCCAGTAAGAAAAGGAGCTCTCTGCTCTCCTAGAAGTCGCTAGATGACTCAATCGCCTAAGTGGCATACCATTTGCGTATGATGTGGTGTATTCTTCTTTTCCTTTCAGCGTATCCCTGCCTATGCTGTAAGAAAAAACAACAACTTTGTAAGAGGGAAAAACCAAGTGAGCAAAAACACCTAGAACTACAAATAAACTCGATTTTTGGTTTGTAAGTTTAAAACTGGACATCATTTCATTAAAATAAAATAACTAATATTTCACCTCGGCCTCTCAAAGTTCTCCCATCACATTTTGGATATTGAGAACTTTGTAAAATTAGCACAATTGAACAGCGAATAACAGATTAGGCTGTGTTTATTTTATAGTTCACCTTAACATGACTCAGTGTGGATTGTTAGGAGCACACTCATCTGGTGAATATATGTAATTGGGCTTCACAATACTACAACGGGCTTATTACCCTATATTTACCCAAATAATTGTTAAATAATCCAATTCATTTTAAAATAAAGAGTAGGAATAGACTAAAAATAAACCAAAAAAACACCCTCCTTTTTTATACAGACTTCCTGAAAGATGACAAATGCACTCAGTTAAAGCTGACTGTGCAATGCTGGCTTGTGACTGCTTTTGCGGGGGGCGGACCTAAAAAACTGTCAACCTGTCCCCGGTTCCCAAATACCAGGAAACTTCCCAACGACACCAGATAAAATCACTAGATTTGTCACTTCTCCATTTGAGAGACTACTACTATTTTTTTCACCCCTGATGGCACGGGCATATTCCAAGATGGCAATGTCAGGATTCATCAGGCTCAAATAGTGAAAGAGTGGTTCAGGGAGCATAATTTTCACACATGGAGTCCAGACCTTAACCTTCAGATTCTCAATGAATCTTTGGGATGTGCTGGACAAGGCTTTGCGCAGCGGTCAGACTATGCCATCATCAATAAAAGAAAATGGCGGAAAATTAATGCAACACTGTATGGAAATAAATCTTGTGACATTGCAGAAGCTTATGGAAATAATGCCACAGCCAATGCGGCGTGCCATAATCAACGCTAAAGACGCTCCAATGAAATATTGGTGTATGACCTTTTGTTTTTGGTGGCAACTTTTTTTTTGTCCAGGAAGTGTGTGTGTATATATATATATATATATATGTGTGTGTGTGTGTGTGTGTGTGTGTGTGTATGTATATATGTATACACACATATAGACATGTATATATATATATACATACACACATAGACATACATATATATACACACACATACATATATATGTATATGTGTATATATATACACATACATATATATAAACATATATATATATATTTGTATACATATTTGTATGTGTGTATATATATATAAATATATGAATATATATAAAAAGAAATATATATATTTAAATATATATAAATATACACACACACATGTATACATATATATGTGTATGTATGTATATATGTATATATATATATGTGTGTGTGTGTTTATGTATGTGTATGTACACATACATAAATATAAATGTATATATAAATGTATATATATATAAATATATGAATATATATAAAAAGAAATATATATATTTAAATATATATAAATATACACACACACATGTATACATATATATGTGTATGTATGTATATATGTATATATATATATGTGTGTGTGTGTTTATGTATGTGTATGTACACATACATAAATATAAATGTATATATAAATGTATATATATATAAATANACACACACATACAAAATACGAAGGTGTTATGACACTCCGTCACCTGTATGGGCACCAAGCAACAGCAGTGCAGTTTCTTGCAAAGCAACGAAGAAGAAACACTGAGTCAAGATGGCGGCTCTGTGGAAGGCAACGGCAAGTGTCCGGTGTGCACATCGCCTGGTGACTTCCAACCTGCTCAGGAGCTCCTGCTCCTCCAGCACGTCAGACAGCCAACAGGCCGACGAGGAGAAGCCCAAGTCTGGCTTCGCGGCCGCCTTCAGCTCGCAGTCGGAGCTCCGACGAGAGGCCGAAATCGGAGGTTCGTCTACGGACCACGGAGACAGCTTCGCAGCGCTGCTCCGCCGGAGCCCCCTGATCCAGATGGGTCCAGCCAAAGACAGGCTGGTGGTGGGGAGGATCTTCCACGTGGTTCAAGACGACCTCTACATCGACTTTGGCGCCAAGTTCCACTGCGTCTGTCGGCGACCCGCGAACGGAGAGAAGCTCCAGCGGGGAAGCAGAGTGCGCCTCAGGCTGCAGGACCTGGAGCTCACCACCCGCTTCTTGGGGGGCATCACCGACACCACCCTGCTGGAGGCACAGGCAGTCCTGCTCGGTCCAGTGGACGGACGAGACACGCAGTAAAATGAACATAATGGCGTTGAAGTCAAGAGCTTGTTGGGACATTGGCATCCTCTAATTGCTTTGTAATATGTTAGCTGACCAAGTGACTTTGATTGACAGCTGTTCTTTGCAGGGATTGGCCACACGGGGTCATTGGAATCAGCTGACCAGTGCTCAGTGAAAAGGAAATAAAGATGATTTCATATACAGGTGCTGCAGTATTATTATTATATTATTATTACAGCAAATTCATTCAAAAAGTGAAGCTTGTATATTATATACATTCAATACACAGAAATTAAGTATTTCAAACATGTATTTGTTTTAATTTTGATGATGATAATAAAAATCCCAAATTCAGCACCTCAGAAAATTTATGGTCCTTAAACCGGTAGTTTAGTTTAGTTTTGGCAGTGTGTAGATACCAAGTCCTGGTGGAAAATGAAAAATAAAACTTTCTGGTAGATGGCACCACTGACCTTGGGCCTCAGAAAACACATTGGACCAACACCAGCAGATGACATGGCACCCCAGACCATCACATCACTTAGGAAATCAAGGTCCCAGCCTCCAAAGGAAGAGAGGAGAGGTACAGAATCCACGTTGCTTGAGGTCTAGTGTAGAGATTCCATGGTCAGTGATGGTTAGGGGTGGCATGTCATTTGCTGGTGTTGGTCCACTATGTTTTCTTGAGTCCAAGGTCAGTACAGCCATCTACCAGGAGGTTTTAGAGCATGCTTCCCGCTGCTGACCAACTTTATGGGGATGCAGATGTCATTTTCCAACATGGTCCCGTCACACAGTGCCAAAACTTCCATATTGCTGCAGTAATTACGGCGAAAGTAGTGAGTGCAGTACATGTTCGTATTTCAGCTGGCCAACATTTCTAAAATCCTTGTTTTTATTGGGTGTAATACGTTTAATTTTTAAATAATTTTCTGAGATGCTGAATTTGGGATTTTCATTTGTAATCATCAAAATTTAAATAAACATTTGAAATGTATCAGTTGTGTGTAATTAAAGTATATACTATACATATATAAGTATACATAAATCAACTTTTTGGTCACAATTTATTGAGCAGCACATATTCCAGCCGTCTCCAGGGTGTGTCTCAAAAGGCCTACTTCTTATGTGCGTAGTTCCTGAGTGTGTGAATTTTGACAGTGCAGTGCTAGCCCAAATCGATGACTGTTATTGAACATTCCAATACAATACAGTAAATACCTTCTTTTGTTCACTACCTTCCACTGCAACAAGTTGCCCCTCAGCCGCCATCACTTAAAGCTAATGCTTCAGCAAGATGGCGACTTTTCAGGATGGTAAGTGTCCATCACTGTGCACTCGCTATTTTAAGTACTGGCGGTGTACTGCATTTTAGCATACTTGTCAGTGTGAACACACCTATGCACTCAAAAGACATGGGGTGCATTCACGGCCCTTATATCTTCTTACGTGGTCCTGGACAGCGTGCACATGTGACTAGAACAAGAGCGAATAGACAAGAAATTGTTTTAACCCGACCAAGGTGTACAGGTAAGTACACAAGTGCACCACCTGAGTGGTCCAAGGCAGTCCTGGTCCAAGGCTACATGCTAACTGTAGTTTGAGATTAGCTTTTATTAGTATTTTTTTTTCTTCTTCATATTTCTTAGAATATGAAGCAAAGGCGTTGACACACTGGAAGTAGTTGACGGCAGGCGGACACTCAGATCATGGAGAAGTTCAACCACTGCAGGACGACAAACATCATGAATGCTCAGAATGAAAACAGTTTGAATGATGCTGAGAATGAACTTTGAACCTCGTTGAAGTTGAGCTCGATGGAGCCGTTGTTGTCGGAGTCGAACTTCTTGAAGATTCCTGACAAATGACAACAAACACGTTCATACCATGCTAGCGCCCACATGCCGACAACAAACAACACCACCAAGGATAACGTGAAGGACTGTCCAGAACAGAAGGACGTGTCATGAATAATAAAGACTAAGTCACACCCTTTCTGAACTGTTTAACCGCTCCGTGATCAGAGTGGCCTTCCTGATCACAGAGCGGTTAAACATCATCCCCTCCACCAATCATTCCAGGCGCTGCCATCAGGCAGGAGATATAAAAACGCAGCTTTCATTCCTGGTGCTAAACCATTCTCCATCCATCCATCCATCCATTTTCTTCCACTTATCCGAGGTCGGGTCGCGTGGGCAGCAGCCTAAGCAGGGAAGCCCAGACGTCCCTCTCCTCGCCCACCTCGTCCAGCTCTTCCCGGCGGATGCCGAGGCGTTCCCAGGCCAGCTGAAAGACATTGTCTCTCCAGCATGTCCTGGGTCTTTTCCGAGGCCTCCTACTGGTTGGACGTGCCCTGAACACCTCCCCAGGAAGGCGTCCGGGAGGCATCCTAACCAGATGCCCGAGCCACCTCATCTGGCTCCTTTCAATGCGGAGGAGCAGCGGTTCTACTCCGAGTCTCTCCCGGATGACAGTGCTTCTCACCCTATATCTAAGGGAGAGCCCAGCCACCCTGCGGAGAAAACTCATTTCGGCCGCTTGTACCCGCGATCTTGTCCTTTCGGTCACTACCCAAAGCTCATGACCGTTTCCAGTGAGGGTTGGACTCCGCCAGGGCTGCCCTTTGTCACCGATTGTGTTCATTACTTTCATAGACAGAATTTCTGGGAGCAGCCAGGGCGTTGAGGGTTTTCAGTTTGGTGGCCACAGGATTTGGTCTGTGCTTTTTGCAGATGATGTGGTCCTGTTGGCTTCATCAACCTTCAACTCTCACTGGATCAGTTCGCAGCTGAGTGTGAAACGGCTGGGATGAGAATCAGCACCTCCAAGTCTGAGTCCGTGGTTCTCGCCCGGGAAAAGGTGGAGTGCCATCTCCGGGTCGGGGATGAGGTCCTGTCTCAATCGGAGGAATTTAAGTACCTCTGGGTCTTGTTCAAGAGTGAGGGAAGGATGGAACGTGAGATGGACAGGCGGATAGGTGCAGCATCTGCAGTGATGCGACTCTGCACCGGTCTGTCGTGGTGAAGAGAGGGCTTAGCCGAAAGGCAAAGCTCTCAATTTACCGGTCGATCTACGTTCAAACGTTCCTACGTTTGTGAGCCCTGTCAACATTTGGGACAGACATTAAAGTATTCTATTCTAATGGACTAACTTACTGAACATAATCTCCAGACGCATCAAACATGCCACGAAGTTGTCAAAGTCGATGGTCAAGTCGGCCTCGGCGTAGCGAGCCACCAACACCTGGTAGATGGCGTTGTTGAGCGTGAAACCTGCAGGAAGACGCCACAAACCGCACGCTAGTATGTCAGCGTCACTAGCATTAGCACTGAGCTAACGTTGGTCTTGCACTGACCCGCGTCTTTAAAGGCCACTCTCATTTCAGGCGTGCTCATGGTGCCCGAGTTGTCCAAGTCGTTCTTCTTGTAGATGGACTGCGTGACACAACATCGCATCCATCAGGCTCCACACGGGTTCAAAGGTCAAAGAACATGTCCTACCAGATAGCGTTGCACTTTCTTCCACAAGGTGGCAAACTCAGACAGGCCCAACTTTCCGTTCCCACTATCCTGACGCCAAGTCAAGGAGCGAGTCTCACATCTGCTATGTTCTGCTGTGACGCACACAGATCAAATGAAGGATACGTCCATGAGATTGACCATGACTCTGCACGTGTCCATGCCAAAGCCGTCCGTCTTGATGTCACTCCCTGAAGCGCGACATAGGAACGTGAGCTACTGATACCAGCACCGCGTTCGCACATCAAAGAAGAACTCACGCTTGGCGATAATCTTGTTCATGATGGTCTTCAGCTCTGCTGCCGAGATCTCCATGTCCTGGGTTGTATAATTTCACTCACAAAACAGGTCGGCACGCTAACACAGAAAGTGTGCGTAAACATGTAAGCCTGGTGCTAAGTCCGCTACTTACCTTTCCCGCTAGCTTGGAGAAGAGGCCTCGGAATCCAGCATCCACGTCCTTCTCCAGCACGATTTCCTGTCAGAATATTTTGCATAGTTAGCACTCTTTTTCAATGCCACCGTTGTCATGTATGACTTACGTCGTCAAGTTTTGCGCTGACCGGGTCGTCAAACGGCCTGAACACATACACACACTTAGCCAGCATCATACACTTCCTGTAAGACAAAGGAGTCCACAACTTACACGGTCTGAGTGCGTTTCTCGGAGAAGACGCGGATGCAGAAATCACCGTTGAGGTTCGGCTCGAAGGTGGAGGGCACCACCAGGTACTCGCCCGGCGGCAGTTTAAAGCGCGAGCTGACCTCGCGAAGGTTGATGAAGGTCTCGGACCTGGCGGTCTGAGCGTGCGTCAGGAAGAAGTTCTTGTCCAGGTGCACCTCCGGCTGGCCGTGGAACTAAGGCGGGAAAACAGCCAATCAGCGACGGCACCCCCGTTTACCTGGAGCGTGACCTTCCACCCCACCTGTTTGGGAACCTGCCGGATGAGAGAGGAAAGATCAGGCTTTGAGCTTTTTTGGGAATCCTGCAAACGCTCCTCCCACCTCGTAGATGGCAAATCCGATGGTGTGCATGTCCTCTCCTTGCTTGCGAAGCTTCCTGCGGTTCTTCTGGATCAGACCCAGCACGAAGCTGCAGCTCACCTCTTTGTCATTGGGGTCGTCGTCCGCCTCGTCCAACTTGATGACGAACTGCGGGTTCATCCAGAAGGTGTCTGCCGGGAAACCACACGCCACGTCAAAGTCTGACCTTAGTTTAGTGCGCCAATCTAAGGGGCTGCTCACAGGGGTGGTTCCTGCAGCCGCCGGCCGTGGAGCCGCGACGCCACGAGCCGTCAAACTTGTTGACGCTCCAGTGCTTAACGGATTCGTCCAAGATGGTGTCGGGGGTCAAAGTGCACACCTCAATGCGAGAGTAGTGACTCAGGAAGTCTTTGAAGGACATCCTGTCGAATAAAAATCAACATCATCTTTGTCGTCATCACGTCTTACAGTCACTGTTCGCACGAAGCAGACCGCACACTAGAAGATCAACCCTACCAGAACTCTCCATCCTCTGCGTTGGCGTGTGGACACGAGCCCTCCACATAGTTCCATTCGGACGACCTGCAAGAAGGCAAACATCCACTTTCATTTAGCGCAAGCTCGAGGCTAACGCTAAAGCCACCCCCGATGTTCGATACCCGTCACTCCAAGGGCCGGTCCACTCCACCTGACCCCAGGGGTTCCTCACGCGCACCAGCTGCTCCTGACGACCTCTGTAGTTGACCTGCACACACAAAAGTCACCCAAAAGTCAGCCGCTCTTTGCCAGCAGACGTGCACTGGATGTGACCTCTGACCTTTACAGCGCCTGTCAGCGAGTAGGCGTGGCCTTTGACCAACTTCTGCCGTGTGACCGCCTCTGAGTCGGCGGCGCTGGTGATCTGTGAAGACATGCCCACTTGTGATGGTCATGCGTGACGTGCACACATGCATAAGCACGGACAAAACTGACGTCGATGGAGCATCCCAGCAGCGCTCCTGCCTCCAGCGCTTTGCTGATAATGTCAAAGAGGTCACTCGGAGGTCGCTGCAGGTCATAGCTCTCAGCGATGCCCCCCGTGAAGTCCTCAAAGCCTTCAGTGGTGGACCCACCCGACAAGGCCTCGTAGCAACCATTCACTCTGCACACAAACACACGCACACACACACAGTGAACATGCTAATGCTAAAGCTAATGCAATATGTCTTACTTGGCGTAAGCCTTCTCCAGCAGGGCGCTCCAGAACTCCCGCGCCTCGGCTGAGTGGACAAACAGCAACTGGCCGTCTTTGACGGGCAGCCGGTCGTCAATCACCACATCCACCCACTCGCCAAACTGCCACAACTTCTCTCAAACACACACACAAGGTTGGGTTTAGCTGTAGAAGCGGCGGAACCATCAGTGGAATCTCTGACCTGGAAGTGGAAGATGCCGGCATAGTTGTCCTTAAAGTTCTGGTCCATGGGAACCACACGGGCCATCACGTACTCGTTCTGCGTCAGTGAGGCGATGGCCGCCAACAGCCAGCAGTCACCTGCAGAGTCATGTGACCTGTCAGTTTTACACCAACATGGACCAACTGCACGCGCGTGTGTGTGTAATAAAACTTTGTCCGTCTTGCTTTCTGTGTCACTAAATAAAGAAATGTACTTTCTTTGCACACCAACCATGTTAATTAGCTTATTTGCGTTTTTTCTTTGAGGTGAAAAAAGTTAGAAATGTTTATTTGCAGGAATCCTAATTAGTCTTCTAGAAAACAAAAATATGTGAGTATTAGTCGACTATGGACAAAATCTAACAATTCAGATTTCACTAAGAAAGTCCTTTAGCCCCATCGATACATAAATCAAAATACAATTTATATATCGACGCATAAAATTCTCACGGTACCTTGGTTTTCAGTTGGCCCAGATTTTGCATGATTCAAGTTTTGACAAAAAATGTTACGTCAGTTTTTGTACACTGCCTCGTCAGCTTTACCCTTAACGTGTGGTTGTCAGTCATGCTCCCCCTGGGACAAAAATGTTTTCAATGCCCCTCGCTTTAAAAAACTATTGAGAAACTAATAATAAAATGAACTACACTCAAAACCAGGAAAATGCAACAAAATGAAGACCTGTAAAGCATACAAGCATATTTCAAAGCAAAATTGCACATACAGTACGATAAATTTCTACATGTTGGCAGGTCTTCACCAAATTGAAAGTACTCCCAGCCTCTCACGCCCCCCCTGACTGTTCACTGTGTCCCCCCAAGCCCCCCCCCCTCTATTTGATAAGCACTGCCATAAACCATTTTACCTGTTGGCACATTGAATTGTCTGGTATTAATAAAGCTGAGGATGGACTACTGCCATTGCATTGCTCCTTGCTTCTTGATTCTGCCATCTTGATTCACACACACAACACCCATTGTTGTGATATTTGGTTTGCACAAAACTACGGTATCCTGTAAGGCTTATTTACTTGGCAAACTCAAATGAGAATGTTACACAAACTAATCGGTTTGCCGCCATTTAATTCAGCAGATTTGTGTGCCCAAACAAAAAATCCAGGGACCCAGTCTTGTTGCATTATTGATACACTGCAAGCGTCCAACTGTGGAATTCATCGTTACTCAGCTCTGACTCTGTAGTTCTTTGCTAACTAACACAGGTCAACCACAAGTTTTTTTTTTTTTTTAGTATGACTGCAAAACATTCCATGTACCAAGAGCTAGCTTCTGTAGCCGAGGACCGGACCGCCAAGGCTTCTGTCTTCGGCCGCCACCCAGCTCGCTTTGCACCCTACCTCTTTGGTCCCTCCCACAAGTGGTGAGCTCATGGGGTGGGGAACCCACGTTACCTTTTTGGGCTGTGCCCTCCGTGTCCCATGGGCGCACCTCAGACGCTCGCCATTGTGCCCCCACCTCCAGGACTGGCTCAAGAGGGGGTCCCAGTGACCCCCGTCCATTGTTGTTTATCATCTTTGGGGCTATTGAGCCACTCTTTGTCTGGTCCCTCCACTAGGACCTGTTTATCATGGATGACCCTACCAGGGGTATGAAAGCCCCTGACAACTTACCTCCTAATATCATTGTGACACACTGACACCTCCACCCCGATAAGATGGTAGCCCAGGGAGGAGCCAGATGAGTTGGCTCGGGCATCTGGTTAGGTTGCCCGACCCCTGGGGAGGTGTTCAGGGCACGCCCGATCGGTAGGAGGCCTCGGGGAAGACCCAGGACACATTGGAGAGACCATGTCTCACAACTGGCTTGAGAACACCTCAGGACCTCCCGGGGGGAGCTGGACAAAGGGGCCAGGGAGAGGGAAGTTTGGGCTTCCTGCTTAGGCTGCTGCCCCTGCGACCCGATCTCGGATAACGGGAAGAAAATGGATAGATGGGCTGCAAAATAACCAGGCAGCACTTTGCTTAAAAAAAAGGCAAGAAACATGAGTAAAAAAAAAACTCGTAGCAAACTACAAGGTGCCTTGTACTTTTACAGTATATGCATTTCACGCTGTTTTCCGCAGGTAAAACTACAATTGTTTTTGGATTTACATCGTTTCCATTAGGACAAGTTGGTTCACGCTGAATTTGATTGGGTTCTAGACGGACCCCTTGAAACTGCGGTTCTGCTGTATTATTTTGAAAGAAGTCGTGTTATTTATAACTGAAGACAACACGTGCTTTCGTCACACAAAGATCAAGGGAGGTGCCACTCTAACATTCCTGCACAGACCTCAAGGAAAAAAAGAAAAAAACCACTTGAGGCAGAAAAATGTTCAACATGTGAAAACAAAACTGAGTCACGCTCTGACTCATCCCTCTTCCGTGTCTGTGTGTGTGTGCGTGTGTGTGTGTGAGGGTGTGTGCATGGGTGTGCGTGTGTGTGTGAGGGTGTGTCCTCGTTGGTCAGCAGCAGATTTTCCTGTTTGATAATTCAACACCACATCAACTGCCTTCTACTGTCATCCAGTCTTCCACTAGCTTCTCTTGTCTTATCCTAGCTTCAAATTCTTTGTCTCTCTTCTACGGTCTTCTATTATCTATTCACCATCTTCTATTGCCTTCTACTGTCAATCACTGTCTTATTCTACGGCCTTCTCTTGTCTTATCCTGTCCTCCACGGTCTTCTACTGTTGTCTTATCATACCTTTTAATGTTTGTCTGTCTTCTACTGTCTTCTACTATCTTCTCTTGCCTTCTACTGCCATCCTCTGCAGTACAGTATTCTAATGTCTTCTATTGTATGGTATCTTCTCTTGTCTTATCCTGTCTTCTACTGTCTTGTGTTGTCTTGTATCGTGATTTCTCTGCAGTTTGAGTCCACAATGTCTTCTTTTATGTTTCTCCTTGGGCTTTGCGGAGCTTCTGACTTGTTTGTCAACATGGCGTGTGTGTGTGTATAAAATACTGTCAAAATAAAAGTTGCGAGTGAAGAAGACATGGTAGTCAGGGTTAACCCTATGCCAAGTTAAACTATGCTTTGCTAAGGCATGCAAAAGTAGTTTAAAAGGAGGCTGTGTTCTTGCTCCTGAACAGCAGTCCCCTCTGACCTTCGTGAGGCATTCAGAGGCCGTAGGACAAGAGAGGACTCACCCAGTGCGCCCTGACAGATGTCGGTCCTCGTGGCTCCGCCCACAATGAATTCAGGTGAGGAGACCAGCTCCTGATTGGACAGAGAAAAAAAAATCGTTTGACTCTGTGACGTCAGCAGGGTGTTGTCCTCGGTGTGGGCGGGGCATCAAGCTGCAAGGGGTTCCTAATGTTTTGGCCTCCCCTTCCCGAGTCAACAACGATTGAGATCATTTTTTCCCATTTGATCAACTTCTGTCTTCTTTGTCTGCCAACTGGTACGCACACACAAACCCCACCGAAGCAGACCCACACATCCCGAACCCGGCCCCATCCGAACAGTGCCTTACGTACCGTGGGTCTCTTCCAGGTCACTCCGCGAGTCTTGAACGAGTTCCGACCCAATTCGTTAAAGCCCAGAGCTTCGGGTTCGGCTGGAAATGTCGGGTCGCAGAAGAGACGTCCGCTGCTCACACACTCGGCCTGTAGAGACGCGAAGTTCTGGTTCAGGTATGGAACCGCCTTGTGGTTGCTTCCAAAGCCCGCCGCCGTGGCCCGCTTCTTGGCCAGATTTGATGCCATTCCCGCCATGTCGCAGAAAAGTCCAGCAGAGCTTCACAAGAACCTCACAAACACTTCTCACAACTTTTCCTCTGGTTCTTTCTGACGTCATCAGGAAAAAAATTACCTCCGCCCGCTTGAAGGGGGCGGAGCCCAGAGTCAGACCGTGGGAGTGTGTTTTGCCAAACACGTTATTCTAGCTCGGAGAAGAAGAAGTCCACCCTTTGACGTCGAATAATTTCTGTACAGCATCTTTTCAGGTCATACGCATTATATACATCTTTTATTGAATTTATGACATTTACATCCTGTACACACATCTTTGATGACTTACATGAATCCTGTTATTGCAGTTTAAACAATTTTATGACGATCATTTTCAAAATCATCTGCTAAACAAATTGCTGCTCTGTCTCAGAAGTATTTGGATACATCATTTTTAGCACTTCAGCAATAGGGTCATATGACATCAGGTTTGGTTTGTTTGCGGAAGGCGTAACTGCAGTCTGTGCTAAGCTCCACCCCCACTGGCACCTATGCAGGTGTCACGCTAAGATGTTAGAATGTGAAATGTAACATGTTTTGATCATGATTATTATCTTTACTGGTTGGTAATTGTTTCAGTACTACTGACATGTTCTTAAATACCTTTCAAAGCAAAGAAATTGACATGATCCAGATCACTTATCTGTGGGCGGGGCTTCCAGTGACCTCTTGTTCATCTTGAGGTCAAAGGGCCATCACCTTCTATTCCTTGTCTGCAAATAAAACAGCTGTTGCTGAGATGCTACTAAGATGAGCACTTCCCGTTCCTGCTGTTGTTGCAAAAGTCATCAATATTCCTGCGGGCAAATTGCTCCGCCCATTTGAGAGCTTCTGTGATGTCAGCAGTACTTCCTGTCCCACGCGCGACCACCGCAGAGCCCCCGCCCTCGCCGCCGAGCTGACGGCACACCGCCACCGCCCAGGCTGCAGCCGAGAGTGCCGCAGAATTCTGAACGTGCAGATGAGAATCACCGAGATGCTTGAAATGAGGATCTCACCCACTACAGGTGAACGACAGCTTTACCTTCGGCACCTGACAGGCGCACAGGACTTTCCCAGAATGCTTCTGGTGTGACAGCAGCATCACATGACTTTGAGGAAGAGACAAGCTCAGCTGGTTGACTACCTTCATCACCACCTGATATGAAACAGGAAGAAGCCATGCTAGTGCTAATGCTAGCCAGATGTGCGACTGGTCATCTGAGGGTAGAGTCTTACCGAAAGAGACTCCGCCTCCACGGAGTCCACCAGCAGGTATTTGTGGCCATTGCTGTCCAGCACTGCCTGAGCCTTGACTGCTGCCTGCAAAGCATCATGGGAAAGAGCACAAAGAAGATGACAAGCATTTCAAAAAGTGAAATGTCTGAAATGGCACACTTGTGTACTTACACTTAAGTCTTTTGAGTGCATAAGTGCGTTCATACTGAAAAGTATGGAAACAAGTAGTGCAGTGGTACCCAAACTTTTTACAGTCGCAAAACCCCTTCAGACATCTGACCTGAAGCCATCTTCATCTTTTAAAATTGAGTTACTCCTTCACACTTAAACAACATCTCAATTAACTAGAAATATTGAACATAACTAACTAGTTTATTCATTTATTAGTAATTTTGGGTCAAAACGGTGTACTTTGCATGGTCCCGTTTGTAAAGTTTCACATGAGCACAGATAAACTGATTAGTAATCATCCTACATATCGGGCCCACTGAAATCCGTTTTATTTTTATTGTTTAGAATTCCATTTTTTACATTGTTGAGAGGCGAGGTTACACCCTGGACTGGTCACCAGTCAATCGCAGGGCAGACAAACAAACATTCACACTCACATTCGTACTTATGGACAATTTGGAGGCGCCAATTAAACTAACATGCATGTTTTTTGGAATGTGGACGCAAACCGGAGTACCCAAAAAAAAAAGCCACGCACAGGGAAAACTCCACACAGAGATCCCCAGCGGAGATTCAAACCCAAATCTTCCCGGTGGCCAACACGCTAACCGCTTGACAACCGTGCAGCCTGATTTTTAGGTTAATGAAAGAAAGGTCTGTTCATTAAATACAAAAAACAACTTGGACAATTTTGCCCAATAATTGAGAAATGGATGTAGCTTTTCTAATGGGATGCACACATTGGTTCAAAACTTTAATGCCCGTGCTTGTGATTAAGAAAGATGTAGTCACCCATGCAATTCCAACTGCATATGTGAGATATTTTTATTATGAAAATTATTTTGTTTACAGTAAGACGACAGGTGTGGCTCTTATTTTGAAGGCCGGAAAGATGTTTTATATGCGAAAATGTCTCTTTATGGCTAAGATCCTGGATGCAAAAATAAATGTGCTTATTGTCTTTTTTCACTCAGAACCTTCACGTCGTCATTGGACATTGTAAAACGCCGCTTTAGAGCATTTAAACCGTGCAAACAAACGTATCCAGCCCGAGTCGCACACACACAACCGCACTAGAACTATGCACTAAGGAAGCGAAGCTAAGGCGGTTCTGCAAACTTTCGCTGGTGTTTCTCATCATTTCAACATGTTTAGTTTGCGGTTATTGTTTGTAATGAGATTGAGCTGTCTGCCAGGGAATTACTTAAAACACACGAACGGTCCTTTTCCTCACAATGACAGCATTTCATTCACATGATGTCCATTTCCGCGACATTCCGTGTTTAACAGTAAACAGTAAGTTTTTATTGAACAATTCTGTTAACGTGGAAATCATATTACAGTTTGATGTTGAAATCCTTCTGTTTGAATGGGTTGAATTTGAAGCTTCACTTTTTTGTCTACTCACGTCTGCATATGAATTTTTTATCAAATTGAAGGGGAAGCTTAACAAACAATCATGATAAAGCAGTATCTGCAATACAAAAATACATACAACCAAATATAAAACTAATTTTACGGGGAATCCCCACTTACAGTGACAGGTTTTCCTCGCTGCGCCGTGCAGGGACTGGAACACCAATATAAATAAAATCTTCACGATGAAACACTTTTAATGCACAAAATAATAATTTAAAAAAAACAAAATCTTTCTCCTCGCGCAGGGAGGGGTTCAGGTGCACTCGTAATTGAGTGTTTGGCACTGATTGTTTTCCGTTTTTGTTCGTGTACTGTGATAATTATTATAATTATTATCTAAATGCTTGCAAAACATAACTAGTGCTTGCTATGTATTCCTGCCTGCCTTCAATGTTGGGACTCATTGTGGGGGTGTGAAAACAACAGGAGGCGGCGCTCAGCTGTTTTAGCCGCAGGGGGTCACCTGAGTGCTGCATCCTGTTGTTCAGGTGTGAGTATGACATGTTCTTTCTTTCCATTGTTCTATAGTCCTTGTGTAACGCCGCCTTACTGAACCTAGGAAGTGTCCCAAATGTTGCACTTACCACCTTAAATAGTCTCCATCTTATCAGTTGTAATTTATAATTTAAAAAGAGAGAAAAAAGGACGTATGTGTACATTAACAGTATTTAATCTGGTACAGCACTACACTGTCAAAATTCACACACTCAGGAACTAAGTCCACAGTGTACCCAGTATACTTATTGAAGCATTAGTATGGAAGTGCATCAATTAAAAACTGGCAAAGTCCTCACCTCTATGGTTTGTAGCTTCCTGACTAAAGTGTTACTGCGCCTCTGCAGACTCTTGAGGCGGGTCTGCAGTTCACCACGTAGCCACTGTGGGATAGGCGTGTTATCCACCGCCTGAAAGACACAATGCAGGGTCACAAACCTGCTGAAGCCTCTGTGTCGCACAGTATCATGGGTACTTACATCAGAGACCACGCCCACTTCCTTGGCGAGACTCTGGGTTGAGTTGAGACAAGAGGAGGCGGAGGTTGTAATTCTGGCCGACAGCGAGTCCACATCCTGAAGTAATGACTGCCCCGCCTCACGAGCCTGAACAGGACTTGTGCATGATTTATGGTCTGCATAACAATTCATAGTCTTTGTGCTAAGCAAGCTAGGCTATCCTTCACTACCAGTCATTATGCTTAGCTTGCCTAATATGTACCTTCACTGCATGCATTATGCTATGCTAGGCTTAGCTTTAATGTTTACTTCCAGGCCACAGACTAACCTGTGATGCGCATTGTCCCGTCACCGCAATGACACGGCTGATTCCTCTGACGAGCTGTTTCTCGGACACAATCACAAGGTCATGGATAGCGCCGGTGTGCAGCAGGTGACTGAACACACACGTGGTGGCGGAGTAAAACCATGTTGTCAAGCCAAGGCTTTTCATGATAAAATAAGGGTATTTTTGCAGGTTCTCACGTTCCACAGCAAAGTTCCACCGATGTCCATCTGTCTGTGGGATCATCCAGCAGCTTAGAGACTGGAACGGCCACCGACACCACCCGGACCGGGTCAGGATACACCTTAAGGAGGAAGAAAAGACAAACAACACATGTTTCATTGAGGTTTTTGTTGTAAAACGGGGACCCTAAATTAGACCTGCTCTGCTCACCTCGTCCACCGTCCGAAGGCCTGTGATTCTCATGGCGCTGTGCAGGGGCACTTCCTGAACGTGGACCGCCTGATTGGCAAGCACCATCTTCTTAACACATTCTTCCACCTGCTGCAGCTGAGCCACGCTCAGTGAGCCCTGAACAGGAAGTAGCACATTAAAATCCCACGCTGGTTAGCTAGCAGCTTAGCCGGCTAGGTAGCTGGGTGACCTTGAAGCTGAAGTCAAAACGGAGGCTGTCTGCCGACACGTGGGAGCCTCTCTGCTCAACCGATGGGCCCAGAACCTTCCTGAGGGCAAAATTGAGCATGTGTGTGGCCGTGTGGTTGACCATGCATGCCAACCGGTGGGTCTGAGAACACGTGGAAGGTCAGCAGCCAATAGCAAGAAGGATGAAGAGGGAAGATGAGCTGTCACTAAACTAATGTGTCAAAGAGATGAAAAGGAGCGTGCTCACCTGGTCCAGGTGGATGTGTATTTGGTCTCCCACCTTGAGGGTGTCAGCGGCAATCACCTGGTGGATGACGTACCCCCCGGCACGGAACACCCCCTCCACAGAGAAGGGCACTTCCTGCCAAACAGTACTAGTCAACAGTGTGGTGAAATGTACAGCGGATGACACACTTCTTGTCAGCTGACCTGCAGGTCATCCCGTACAAAGTAGCCTCGGTCGGCACATTGCCCCCCTTGCTCGGCGTAAAAAGACGTCCGGTCCAGAATGATGCCGCATCTTTGACCCTCAGTGACCTGTGACACCAGTGTGTAGCCGTCAAACAGCGCCACCACGGACGCTTTGCACACTGGGAAGACTAAGGGAGAAACAGACAAGCAAATGTGACATTGCTCAAGGATCTCGTAGACACTTGGTTAGCAAGTGTCAGTACCATAGCGGTTCTGTTCCAGTCTGTACTCGTACTTGAGGCTGTCGTCGGTGTCACTGACATGGAGTTGTTGCAACTTTGCTAAGCTGAACATGCCCATTGCCAGCTGAGAACGCACGCCGCTGTGGTCCACCGCCGTCTAATACGACACACATCGACGACATCATCAGCCTGGCTCACTGCCACCTGTATTCCTCCAGAGCCTAGTCGGCCGGTGAGAAGCCCCACAGCACCTTGTGGTTCTGTGCAATCAGTTGGTCCAGTTGGTGGCGGTCAACAGAGACTCCTCTCTCCTCCAGTATGAGGTCCACCAGGTCCAAAGGGAAGCCCAAGTCCCTGTGTAGAGACCAGGCCACCGAGGCTGAGGGGCAGACGCATATATACAGAAATCCCTCATTTATCGCCGTTACATGGTTCCAGACCCGACTGGGATAAGTGAATTTCTTTCTAAATTTAATATTTTCATAGTTATTATAGAAAATCTGTTTAACATCTTCACACAGTTTTAACAGTAGAGCCCTCTAAACATGAAATAACACCCCTACAGTAAAAGTTACACTCATATTACTCAACATAGTAGATATAATCAGAAAAAATAAGCCATTTAAGACATAAATAAAATTCAGGCTTGTGTGTGTCGCAGTAAATGTGATGTGTGTGAAGGAAAGGAAGTGACATCCAGAGTTTAGAGTTGAGTTTTAGCTGGTCAAGGGTTACGGCCACAACAGTAGCCTGTGTTATTATTATTAAGATTATTATTATTGTTACCTCCACAAAGCGCAGTGCAGAAGTTATGTTGTTGCCGGCGTCTGTTTGTCTGTTTGTGTTCAAAATAACTTGAAAAAACGGAATTTGGAGTGAAGTGGAATTTGGGAAGAAATAAAACTTATTTTATAGGGCCCTAATCATTGACTGATCTAAAAAAAATGCAGGACTACTATTTTGGTGTGAATCACAATATGGGAGAGCTATGTCGCTTGGCAAAGGTCCGCGCTCCCTGAGTGCTTTTCTAGATATGGCGCCTGTTGTGAGATCATTTAAACCTGCGATAAAAGCCTGTTGGTCTGCCAATCAACTTTGGTGCTTGTCTCGTGGAACAATTACTGACACCTGGTGACCAATGTAAAGTGCTACATTCACAACGGAATGGCCTCTATACGTATTTCAGTTTATTGAAAATGCCACAGTTCTGCAAAAAATATGTACAGTTGGCTTAACTATTCACATGTTTTGACTAATTCAACCGTATTCCACTGTGAAACAGGCAGATATAATAATGAATATATGTTTGATATATGACTGTGATTAAAGTGAAGCCGGAAAAATTCTAACTTTGATGTGGTGAAGGATGACGTACATATACACACAGTAGAGAATATATATACATTATCCTGTATATACATCCATGTACATACACATCAGGGTATATACATACAGTATATGTACCTATACAAACAAAAGGTATGGAAGGATAGATGTGGCTGACCAGGAAATACTCCATGTTTGTGGTCCATCCTGTCAATGGTTCTTCGAATGAGCCTGCCACCCTGCTGCAGAGATGACAGGAAGCGATCTTCATTCTCATTGATGACGTCCATCACCTGTCATAGAGACTTCCTGTTAGATCAAGTGACCAATGTCCAGCGTTAAAAGTGTCTGGGCTTACTCTGTCTGCCTCACATTGCAGCTCTGGATACACATCACCCTGCACGTGCACACACACGCACAATCAGTTAAGCGAATTGACCAATCAAGAGAGGGGTATTGCAAGTACTGTACCAGGCTGTGTGCCACCGTTGGTACCAGGCTTGCCAGCGTCCCTTGAGGAGCACGCAGGACCTCAGTACAGAATCGAACAGCCCGCCGGAGGATCCTCCGCAGCACCAACCTGAAAAGAAGCAGAAAGTCAACTGAGACGTGATTAGGCGCCGGCTGATCTAGGCAGTTGATCAAAGACGCACTCTGCCCCTGACATGCCAGGATGGACCCCGTCGGCGATGGATACCGCCAGTGTGCGCACGTGGTCAGCCACCACCCTGTACGCCACGTCCACATGAGCCTGAGCCCCCGTCCTGCCACCGTACACCCCCACACCACTTCTCTGAGGACAGATAATGATGGTCACTTCCTGGAGCGTCATGTGTATTGATGTATGCTGGCGGCGTGCACCTGATGGATGGCGTCCAGCAGTGGAACAAAAAGGTCGGTGTCATAGTTTGACTTTTTACCCTGAAGGACGCTCACCAGTCTTTCCAGTCCCATCCCAGTGTCCACGCTCCGCTGGGGCAGGAGCCGCAGCTGGAAATCCGCCTCCCTGTGACACACATACACACACACACACAGTGTGTGTGTGTCACGACTTATCAGGTCTGATACGGGTTGGGGAAGACTCACAAGATCATCCCATTCTCCTGCTATGCTCTCACCCAGTAGTCAAACTTCTAATCCAGCGTTATGACAACCAGCTATAGCACTCTGGATCAGAGCGTGTTTTTGCAACGCAGCAGGAAATACTGGATATTGAGAAGCAGCATAACTTTGAGGACTGTAGGAAGTGGAGAAGCTGCCCACAGGTGCCAAAAATGGCTGATATTCTTTGCTGCAGTTTGAGGCTATGCCGACCCACCTTCTAGTCCAGCGGTGTCAACTCTTTTGGCTCAATGCTTGTTAAAGGGGGACAAGATACAGAGAAGAAGTGGGGCATTTTATGGAAGGTCCTCACTACTCCACTACCAGATATTCTATCATGATTGCTGACTCCTTTCTAATGTCACTCAGGTGCTTCAATGCTCACAGAGGGAAGCCCTGTGAACTCCTCTCAGACCAAGGCACCAAGTTGAAAGAGGGAAGTAAAGAACTGCACTGCAGTAAAGGACCAACTTGCAGCTGAACAGGTCTGTTCAATTCAGTTCCAGTTCAATCCACCTAATGCTTCACACTTTGGCAGTTCTTTAGAACTAGATGTGAGATCTGTCACAAATGCCCTATGAACCACTTTGGGAGCTCAGACAGTGCCAGAGGAAGTGTTAATTACAGTCCTGATTGAAGTAAAGGGCACACACACACGCACACACACACACACACACACCTGTACACAGCCATAGTGTGTCACATTTTACTGCAAATAAATATAGCTGGGGAAGTAAGGCATAAGTCTGGATGTCCCCTTTTTTAGATTGCACTAAACTGGACAAAGTCGCTCTCTTGACGCGACACCCTTAAGAGATTGCTGCCCAGTATCAAACCCAATTACAGCCCTCATTAGAATGTGTGTGTGTGTATACGCTGCAGGAACCTGATATACTGCATGAAGACTAAGTTCCAGATCTCCACCACGTCAGGACAGTCTGCATTAACCAGCGGGGCGGCATCTCTCCCCCCCACGTGGTCATAGTGAATCTCGGTGCAGGGGCCGCATGGGCCCGTGTCCCCCATCTCCCAGAAGTTCTCCTTCTGGCCAAAGGGAAGAAGGCGGGCCGGAGGAACCCTGACGAGGAGAAGGAGATGGGCTGTCATTATCAGCTGACAGCTGAACATCCTGTAATTGTCCAATGTGAGGCACAACACAGTTACCTACCCAATGTCCAACCAGATTTGGCGGGTCTCCTCGTCAGCTCCTAAACCTAAAGTTGCATCCCCAGCAAAGTATGACACATACAGTCTGTCATCAGGTATGCCATAGTGCTCTGTAAGGAGACTCCATGCCATTGCACACGCCTCTTCCTGTGTGAGGATGTAAGTCATCAGCATCTATGCTATACTAGCTGCTAAAGCTAAGCCCAATGCACCTTGAAGTAGTCTCCAAACGACCAGTTCCCTAACATCTCAAAGAAGGTGTGATGGTACACGTCCTTGCCCACGTCCTCCAGGTCATTGTGTTTGCCGCCAGCTCGCACACACTTCTGACTGTTGACCACACGGCGATACGACGCCATGTTGCTGCGAGGATCCACTGTGCCCAACAAGATGGGCTTGAACTGAAATGATTATATAAACAATTGAATATTAGATTAAATAAAAACTGTCTCATTTCGGCTTCTGTAGTCGAGGATCGGACCGCCAAGGCCTCCGCCCGCCTCCCAGCTCTTTTTGCACCCGACCCCTTTGCCCCCCCCCCCGAGTGGGGAGCTCCTGGGAGGGGGGACCCACGTTACCTTTTCGGGCTGTGCCCGACCGGGCCCCATGGGTGCAGGCCCGGCCACCAGACGCCCGCCATCGTGCCCCGCCTCCGGGCCTGGCTCCAGAAGGGGGCCACGGTGACCCGCGTCCGGGCGAGGGAAAACGAAGTCCAATTGTGTTATTCATCATCAGGGTCTTTTGAGCCACTCTTTGTCTGGTCCCTTCCCTAGGACCTGTTTGTCATGGGTGACCCTACCAGGGGCATGACAGCCCCCGACAACTTAGCTCCTAGGATTATTGGGACACGCAAATTTCTCCACCCCGATAAGGTGGTGACTCAGGGAGGAGCAGGATGGAACGCGAGATGGACAGGCGGATTGGTGCAGCGTCTGCAGTGATGCAGACTTTGCACCTGTCTGTTGTGGTGAAAAGAGAGCTGAGCCAAAAGACAAAGCTCTCAATTTACAAGTCGATCTACGTTCCTACCCTCACCTATGGTCATGAGCTTTGGGTAGTGACCGAAAGGACAAGATCGCGGGTACAAACGGCCGAAATGAGTTTTCTCCGCAGGGTGGCTGGGCTCTCCCTTAGAGATAGGGTGAGAAGCACTGTCATCCGGGAGGGACTCGGATTAGAACCGCTGCTCCTTCGCATTGAAAGGAGCCAGATGAGGTGGCTCGAACGCCTTTCTGGGGAGGTGTTCAGGGCACATCCAACCGGTAGAAGGCCTTAGGGAAGACCCAGGACACGTGGAAGAGACTATGTCTCTCAGCTGGCCTGGGAAAGCCTCTGCATCCGCTGGGAAGAGCTAGACAAAGTGGCCGGGGAGAGGGACCTCTGGGCTTCCCTGCTCAGGTTGCTGCCCCTGCGACCCGACCTCAGAAAAGCGGAAGAAAATGGATGGATGTCTCATTTCGGGGTCTGCATCCTTCAAAGGACCCAGCCTATGTGGTCGACGAAGGCTGGGTCCTTAGGAGTCCTCCACCTGCGGCTAGAGTGAAGTGAAATGGTACGGTCTAGCCTTTGGAACACTTTGTGGATACTGTATGTCAAATGTTCACACCCTCTCGTTTCTTACAACATGCATGCAAGCCAGCAGAGAAAAAAGTTTGGGAAACCTAACAAAATACGAAAAAATAGCGGCAAAGTTGTTTTATGTTTATTTTGGAATTATGTATTGCTGAGACTGAGAAGAGCACCCATCTATCTGCAAATTTATTTCCAGCTATGAGAAAAACCTTGCATCATACCTTGCAATCATAATAATAAATAAATATAGTATTTATTACTTCTAGCTAATTTTGTGCAGCACTTTGATCAAAATTAGTTTTATTAAAATTGCCGTTACATATAGATTTTAGCATTAAGATATTGTTTGCATATCTACAAGCTATGTTTTAATGTAATTTGTTAATTTAATTCATTATTGTATTATTAAATTATATCTTAATTCTATGGTTCACAATTCTCTTTATTGGGCAGACCAAGTCAGACCATTTTAAAACTATATTTAATAGTTATGCATTAGTTTATAGAGGCTTTCTTGTGTACTTAGTTTGTGAATGATTACTTTGTCTCATTAGTTTGTGTATTATTTGTTTGTTATGTTGACTTGTTGTTTTAGCATTTTGACAGTCAGTCAGCTTTGTATATTTACTTGATGAATGATGTGCTGGACAAAAACCCTCACAAAAACACTGGTAACACTCCAGATAATGTCCCAGAAGGTCATCATGGTCGTCGTTGGGAGTCCATACAGCAACATCACATACTCCCACCAAGTTAATGCATATACAATTTTTTAAATATGTTTTAATCTGTAAATACATTTTTTTAAATAAATGTACAGACTAAATTTTCAGTAATAAATAATCTCTTGACCCTACAATATAGCACTTGATAGTTTTATTTCTAAATCCGTTATAAATGGTAGTACTTTAAACTGTACATGTATTAAACTGAATAGATCAGTTTGGGGCCTCACAAACATTAGTTGTATTACAATAACAATACAATAACAATCTATGACGATCAAAGCATGACTGTAACAATCCATTTTGTTTTTTTAATAAGCTAAGGCAATAATTAAACAAGGAAACTCAGCTCTGCCCTCCCACCTGTCAGGTTGGCCGCAATGAACCCTTGGAGCTAGTGGCAGCAGGACACTAGTGATGTGTCGGTCGCAAATGCAATGGTTCTTAGAGCCGGCTCCTGATTGGGAACGTGTTTTTTTGCGCATTCTCTCTCTCGCGCTCTCTCTGTGTGTTTCCCTCGCCTTGTTCTAACTCTCTGTCACTTTTTTTTCTCTTCAAGCCGCACGTGATTGGTGAATATGTGTTTGCATGCGCGAGCAGAAGGATGAGAAGGGGCGATAGTTCAACTCCAGCAGCAATAGCAAGCACAGAGAGAAAAAGATCCAGGGCTAACAAGAGACAACATCGACAGGTAAAATGAGTGAGACCAAGAAAAGAAGTAATATTTGGAACCATTTTAATTTTATTGACAATACAAAGGCAGAATGTAGACTCTGCTAGAAAAGAATTGCAGTGTTCAGTGTTGGTTCACTATAAATTTGTTTTTAAAAAAAAAATTTTAAGCTGAAAATTTTAAATAGTTAAAAGTTGAATTGTAAATCCTAGGTTTTTGTATATTTAAAAAAAAACAACAGTTTTTTCCATTAGTTATTAGTAATGAATTTTGAGGAGTTTCTATTAAATCCATTTTAACAAAAAACAATCTTAAGAGCCGTTTAGGAGCCAAAAGAGCCGGCTCTTTTTAGCGAGCCGAGCCGTAAGAGTTCTTTAAAAAGCCGGAATTCCCATCCCTGGAGGACACATTGGTCTCTGCTTTGTCGAATTGGGACTGCCTTCGCGCACCGAGATGACGTCACGCACCCTGTGTACTTTGAAGAATGCAGACCAAGAAGTGGGACACACAACATCTTGAAATCAATTTTCACTGACGTAAAAGAAATGCATTGTTTGGAATGGTGGAATATGGTGTGTTTTAAGACCCAACGCCTAAAGTCAAATGCAAAGAGCATTCAAAGTGACATAACAACACGAGACTTTCCCAGCATGCAATGCGCGTGTCAGTCAGCTCCACCAGTGTGCCTGTTGTTAAAAAGTGACAATATTGTTTCTTTCGTTCAGCACTGCATGCAAATCAGTTGCATTTATTTTTAATCACATTACCGACCTTAGCAACCATGCTAATCAGGCCTGCAGTTATTATTAACAGCCTCTTTTTTTTTTTTTAAATCCCCCGCCGCCAAAAGTGTGGTTTTGGTTCTGTCTGACCTGATTCATTCCGGCGTTAACAAACAGCAGACTGGGATCCCCTCTAGGTCGTACAGGGGAGGACGGTACCAGTTGATGTTCATGTTGCTGCTGAAAGAAGTCCAGGAAGGTCCTCCGGACACGCGCGGCTCTCACTTCCGGAGGACACGTGCTTTGGGCGCGAGATGAGCGCACACAGAACAGAAACGGCGGGCCAGCGACCCGCCGAGTGTAGCTGAGACTCCAGTGAACCAGTGTGTTCATTGGGACGTTGGATCAGAACCTGGCAGGACCCAACTGCCGACTGGAACACTCAACGCGCATGCGCGTTCTACACGTTCTTTTTGGTTCCTGACAACAACTTCAAAGCAGAATACCGACAACTGGCGACCAAATGGGCGCACTGCGCTCTTTGGAAGCTATCGTGGAAAGTCAAACATCCCCAATCATGGTACAGTATTGTTCTTCACGTGAATGTCACGACTTGTAAAAAGTGTCGCTATCACGTTGTTTTTGTTTTTAAAATATGTTGCCCATTCCTTTTTAAGGAGCCAAAGTACGGCAAACAGATTGAGCAATTGCATGCACGGCGTATCACGTCCAGTGTTTTGCTCACTTCTTACATTACGTAAAATCCATAACCGATCATTGACATGGGGAGCATGACAGGATAAATACACGATTTTGCCAAGAGTGGCCGAGTTCCCGAGCCTGATTTGATGCTTGAACGTATCAGCAGGTCGCCCCGTCTCATCAGTCGTCATTAAAGTCAGCTGGCGAGTACTTCTCGTGTTTGTTGAAGTGTTTTGGCGCTGGCGGGATGCACAAAGGCCTGAAGAAGTACTTTGTCAACATGGACGACTACCTGGCCAGCCTGGGCCTCTATCGCAAGATGGTGGCGAGGGACGCGTCCAGCCTCTTCCGAGCCGTGTCCGAGCAGGTGAGCGGCCAAAGGCCAGCGCGCCAGCCGTCACCATGGAAACCTTGGCTACGTCAAAGTGTATCCACGACCTTGACTTTAAACTTTACTCTATCTGTGCGGTACGTGCGTGTAGCTGTACTACTCCCAGAACTACCATCACGTGATACGCCAGGACTGCGCCAACTTCATGAGGGCAAACCCCAGCGTCTTTGAGCCGGTGAGTGCTTAGCTGAGCACACAATGACCCCAGTTGGGATGGCGCGTCAGCCGCACCTCACTTGTCTCGCAGTTTGTTGAAGGCTCGTTTGGGAAATACCTGGAACGTCTGGAGGACCCCAAGGTGAGCCGGGTAATATTGGACTGACTTTTGACCTGTGCTGATGTAACGTGTGTGTTGGCAGGAGACTGTGGGTCAGGTGGAGATCAAGGCCCTTGCTCAGCTCTACAGGTGAGAGACACTAACCTTTCATATGGCCAATCAGAGCATGTTTGTGTGGTGGGGGTCGTTAATTAACTCTCTGATGTATGTGTGTGTGTGTGTGTGTGTGTGCGTAGGCGCTGCTTCCTGATCTATCGTTACCCCGGGAAACCCGCCACTGTCATTTCAGAAGACGACTATGTAGACAAGGTGAGCATCCCTGTTAGAAGGCTCCCCTCGCAATGTCTGACATCATGGGTCCTGTGTCACCTAGGTGACTCTGTGCTGCTCCATCAATGGCCACTATGACATAATCTACCCCAGGACATACCCTGCCTCTGCCGCCCTCTGCCAGGGTAAGTTCAAAGGTCATTTGTCACAGGTGGTACAGTGGTACAGTGTGTGCTTGTGTGTGCAGCTGTTGTATATGAGCTACTTTACACCAAAGTGTTTGGTTGCGAGGAGGCAGAGCTCTGTCAGGCCATGGAGGTCTTCAAGGTCGGCGGTCGGCGCTACAGAAACAGTCCCTCCATGTGCAGAGACGTCGATATCGGCTATGACATTCCTGAAGACAGAGGTCACAGGTACATGTGAACGCCGCCTTCATATCAATCCACATTCTTACTATATTTGGGCCTCCAGGGAGGAGGCAGAGTCAGGTGGCATCGCAGAGGAGAAACAGCGAGCTTTGACAGAAAGCTGCAAGGTAGGTAGAACTCAAGGTCACATTGTGTCACCTGATAACCTTGAGCTTATGGCTGGCTAGCATGGGAAATGTAAGAAAGTAGGCCATGCCCACCAAGCATGTACGACAGACTGGTTAGTGCAGGAAGTGACCTCATCACATGTTGCGGTAGTGCTGGATCTTTGTCCAGCTTCTGCTCACTTCCTGTCCACTCAGCCGTCATCGGAAGCCCCGCTCCCCTGCAGACTGTCTCTGCCTTACAAAGTGATGAAGTCTCTCGATGGCGATGTCTACAGAAATGTGGAGTTTGACGTGTGGCAGGACACATGCAAAGGTAATTTGGCCAGGATGGCGATCATGTCTCCAAGACGTCGTGCTGACTTGTCGTGTGTTACCAGAAATGCAGAAGACGGACTACATGGTGTTTGCAGGGAGGCAGTATTTCCTGGGAGACAAGTGTCAGGTGATAGTGTGTGTTTTGAAGATCACCATGACCCTACCCCATGGTCATCATGGTGCACCCCAAAAGAAAGATGGCGGCCAGCGTGTTGTTGTTTCAGGTGCGTCTGGAGCCAAAGGGGAAGTACTTCAATGCCTTCATCCAGGAAGTAGGAACACACTCAGCCGCCGTCACAGTCTTCATAGAAGAGCTTGGAGAAAAGTATAGGCACACACATGCACACAGTGTGAGAGTAATCACATTACATAGTAACCTCTCGCCCTGGCAGACACCTGGTTCCTCTGACTGACCTCAAACCGGTCAACTCAGTTCCGGCCTGGAATGTCGCCACGGCATCTCGGAAAGGAGACCTTGGTACGTCCACTACTTCCTGTTCCCTTCCACCTTTGGTGATCTTTCCATTTCTCAGATCCCGACGTTCGAGTTCAACGACAACAACGCCATCGCTACTTCAGAAAGTCTCGTGGCAGCAGCAGTATAAAAGGGGCGGAGCTTTTGATACCTCCTCCCGCATACGGTGGCCCGGCCCCCTCGTCACTACCCCCCCGCTTCCAGCCAGCGGGTCACCCTCGTCCCCCACCACCTCCTGCTGGAGCCATGACATATGACCCCTACACTCCCCCACACCACCACCACCACCCACCCACTGCACGCGCGCCACGTTATGGCGCCACCAGGTGGGTGTGTTGCCACAATTAGCTGGGGGAGGTCGTGAAGGACGCAGATTCTTACAAGAACCTCTTTGTGTGTGTGTGTGCGTGTGTGTGTGTGTGTGTGTGTGTGTGTGTGTGCGCGCGCGCGGTGGGTTCTGGTCAGAAGCTCCACCCGTTTCTTGAACCGTCACCTAATTGGTCCCCAACTGACATACTACCCCCCCACTGGGAGGCGTTACTATGACTATGAGAGCTATGCCTTCAGGTCTCGGTAAGAAGTGCATGCCATCTTGATGGTTTAAATGGAGTGTGATGTCATAAAGGCAGCATGATATGATGGACACACTGAAACATGGAGGCCCAGCCTATAAGGTCCATTTTGTGTGTAGTCGTAGTCGGCGGCAGATGGCGGTGGCACTCAACAAAGAGTGTCAGTTTGCCTTCTCGGACGGAGCAGAAGAATCAGCTGACCTGGACAGTGCCATTACGTATTACCAGTTGGATGACGCCAGCGAGGCCGCTTTTCCACCACTGACGGTAAGATTTTTGACACGCAAACACTGATGTTGACGTCAACCGTATCTTCACCACAACAGGCCCAGTCTGTAGCGCAATCCCCTGCCATTGGAGCCCCGCCCCCTCCCGCCAGCTCCTCCTTCAGGGTCCAGAGAAGCTCAGGGCCACTCACCCCACCACCAGTCCACGCCATAGTGTGTTCCTCAGAGGAAGAGCAAGAGGATGCCAGCACCGTGGAGGACCTGGGTGAGCTGTAGTCTAGACCCTGCCAACCCACACACTGGGTGGGTGTGTGTGTGTGTGTGTGTGTGTGTGTGTGTGTGTGTCTACAACACTCGGGGTAAGTCATGTCTGCTCAGTCCCTTTGGCCTGCTTGACAGGAAGTTGATCCTGTTTCAGATCCCGCCTACCCGACGGCCAGCATCTATCCTGCCGCTGAGCCTGCCGCTAGCCAGGTAGCACACACTGACCTGCCATGCCAATGTCTCTTCTAGAAGTGATGACATCATTGTGGCCCAACAGGACCAGCAGGAAGGGGGTGTGGCCGACTCTCCCCCGAGAACTGATGTGACCTACAGCTACACACAGCAGGTACACACATAATCACAACAGGAAGTTGGTTACACATTGTGTCGTCTCCTAGCATGTGTGTTGTTGTTGAGGTGGTGAAGCCATTAGCGGTCATTTCTTCTTCACCTTCATCCTCCTCTTCATCATCCCCCTCATCTCCCTCATCTCGTGCACCTGCTGCCACTCATCTGCCTGTGGCGCCACACGCACCACCGCGCTCAGGTATGCGCAGAAAGGCGCACATGCACACAGTGCACGGTAACAATTTTTTTTTTTGTAGCCATAGCGATCCAAGCTGCCACCCCCTGGTTGGTTAACGAGTTGGGGGAGACGCTGTGCACGGTGGTGGCTCCGCCTCCTTACTCCTATGACCCCAATGGCAATGACTTACCCAGAGGTCACCCTGACACTTGACCCATTGACATTTGACCCCAATTTTTTTGTTATAGTGTTTGTGTGTGTGTATATTTAGACTACAGAGTGCTCCAGTACTACTTCAACCTTGGTGTGCAGGTGAGATCTTTTGGAGTGGGTCTGGCCTTCATCCAACATTTGAAATGAGCGTATCATCATGATGCCCATTGACCTGTCTCCTCAGTGGTATCATCAGAGCTGCTGGCAGCAACAGCAGGCGTACCCGCCCTCTTCGCCTGACACCACCTACCCCTACCAGCACTCCTCCCCCTACCTAAGCCAGGACCAGCCTCTGCATGGTGAGCTGGTGGAACAGGAAACGGTTCTACTTCTTAGACCATCCGACTGACTCACCCAACTCTCCATTCCCAGCGGCCCCCCACTCCTATCCTGAGGTGTCACACGGGCCCCACCAGCCGCAACCCTCTTACGTAGATTCGAACAGGGTTGCTGATGGACAGACAGACACGCACGGCAGTGGTTAGTATCTGTACTAATGTTTTGGTACAACCTTGTTGGTAATGCTCCTTTTGTCTACAGGCCCTGCCCCTTTAATGGAAGGCTGTTCTCTCAATGGTCTGCCTTCAGGCCCTGTCTCATCCTCCGCTCACTTGTACCAGGATCAAACAACTCTACTGCATCTGCCATATGAAGCTCCACCCCCTGCTACCTACTTGTCCTCTGCCCCACATTTTCTCCCTCAACCCTCCCACATCACTCACCACACTCCTTACCACCCCTGTCTACTCTCCTCTACCCACTGGGGGACGCTCCAGACAGGCGGCCATAGCCCACGACTCTACTGCCCCGCTACTAACCCCGCCCATGTGGTCGTTACAGCTCCGCACCCCCACCACCCTGGCACTCATTATATCTCCCCAGCCGTCTAACATGCACACTTACCATCCCCAGCTTTTGACTAACAGCCAAAGCTAATGTTTGTGAAGTATAAATATTAGTGTTACTGTATTACATTTCTTTGCAAGTTTAACTCGTCAGGTTTGCCATGTAAGCCTGACAATGGTATCTTTGAGTTTGAGCCAGCCAATCAGAGAGGGGCATGGCCAATCCCTATTTATTGTTAAAGGGATGTTTTTGTGTTATGTTAACATGGTGTGGGTGTGTTTGTTCTTATTCCAGGGTCAATAAAGTTTCTCACCAGCAGAAAGTCTCCATTTAATAGAGTAAACCAGTGCTTCTCAAATAGTCGGTCGTGGCCGGGGTGTGAGTAAATTTATTTTTGAGCTTGTTCGGTTGTAGTGGCGCCTCCCTGAGCCACCACTTTATCGTGGTGGAGGAGTTTGCGTGTCCCAATGATCCTAGGAGCTAAGTTGTCGGGGGCTGTCATGCCCCTGGTAGGGTCACCCATAAAAAACAAGTTCTAGGGGAGTGGCTCAATAGACCCCAATGATGCACAAGAACCATGGACTTTATTTTCCCTCGCCCGGACGCGGGTCACTGGGGCCCCCTCTCTGGAGCCTGGCCTGGAGGTGGGGTACGATGGGGAGTGTCTGGTGGCCGGGCCTGCACCCTTGGGGCCCGGTCGGGCACAACCTGAAAAGATAACGTGGGTCCCCCTTCCCATGAGCTCCCCACTTGTGGGGGGGAGCAAAGGAGTCGGGTGCAAAAAGAGCTGGGTGGCGGGCGGAGGCCTTGGCGGTCTGATCCTCTGCTACAGAAGATAGTTGTTGCTACATGGAATGTCACCTCTCCGGCGGGGAAGGAGCTTGAGCTGGTGCGTGAGGTGGAGAAATTCCGGCTAGATATAGTCGGACTCACCTCAACGCACAGCAAGGGCTCTGGAACCAGTCCTCTCAAGAGGGGCTGGACTTCATTCCACTCTGGAGTTGCCTGCATATAAAGGCAAAGGGCAGGGGTGGCAATTCTTGTTCCCCCCCGGTTCCAAACCTGCCGGTTGGAGTTTAACCCAGTACACGAGAGGGTAGTTTCCCTACGCCTTCGGGTGGGGGGATGGGTCCTGACTGTTGTTTGCACTTATGCGCCAAACAGCAGTTCAGAATACTCACCAATTTTGGAGTCCTTAGAGGAAGTACTAGACTGTGTTCCCTCGGGGGATTCCCTTGTTCTACTGGGTGACTTCAACGCTCATGTTGGCTGCGAAAGTGAGACCTGGAGAGGTGTGATTGGGAGGAACAGCCCCCCTGATCTTAACCCGAGCGGTGTCTTGTTATTGGATTTCTGTGCTCGTCACGGATTGTCTGTAACAAACACCATGTTCAAGCATAAGGGTGTCCACATGTGCACTTGGCACCAGGATACCCTGGGCTGCAGTTCAATGATTGACTTAGTGGTTGTGTCGTTGGACTTGCGACCACATGTTTTGGACACTCGGGTGAAGAGAGGGGCAAAGCGGTCAACTGATCACCACTTAGTGGTGAGTTAGTTCCAATGGTGGGGGAGGATGCCGGTCAGACCTGGCAGACCCAAACGTATTGTGAGGGTCTGCTGGGAACGCCTGGCAGAATCCCCTGTCAGAAGGAGTTTCAACTCCCACCTCCGGGAGAGCTTTGACCATGTTCCGAAGGAGGCAGCGGACATTGAGTCTGAGTGGGCGATGTTTCGTGCCTCCATTGTCAATGCGGCTGATCGGAGCGGTGGCCGTAAGGTGGTTGGTGCCTGTCGTGGTGGTAATCCCAGAACTCGTTGTTGGACACCCGTGGTGAGGGATTCTGCCAAGCTGAAAAAAGATTTCCACAAGGCCGTTTTGGGAAGACCCAGGACATGTTGGAGAAACTATGTCTCTCAGCTGGCCCGGGAACGCCTCGGTGTCTGTGGGAAGAGCTAGACACAGTGGCCGGGGAGAGGGAATTCTGGGCTTTTCTGCTTAGGTTGCTGCCTCCGCAACCCGACCTTGGATAAGTGGAAGAAAATGGATGGATGGGTGATTGTAGTGGATATTGCAACTCATTGATCTGTTTTAATAATCGGGTACTTGTATGCAGAAGGCTGGTGCCAGCCATTCACGCAAAGGCTTGAATGGACACAGTAAACATCAAGTTTTCAATATTTCGATTTTGGGGTTGGAAGGCGGACCTCACCCCCCGCATGACTACTTAGTTTCTCAAGCAACACATCTAGCAACTTTTTTCTGGCATCGTTAACATTTACAGCATGACTTTCTGACTGCCCACCTAGAATGTACCCAAAGGTCCCGACCCACCAGCTGAGAACCGCTAATTAAGACCCATCAGTCAGCTATTTTTATGACACTTTTTTTTTTTTTTTTTTCCACTATTAGATCATGTCCCTCATACAGAGGGTTGTGTCAGGAAGCGCATCCGACATAAAACTTTTGCCAAATCAAGTCATGCGAAAATGATTTGCTGTGGCGACCCCTGGGATATCCAGGGATAAGCTGAAAAGAAAAGGAAGGTTAGTTGTCTGGTACGGTGAAACCACGTATTGTTCTGCATGTTGTATTCTCACTGAGCAGAAGTGTGTGCTGTTGACAGGACTATCCTGCCCAAAGGCAGCCACAAGCCGGCAGTGCACAGTCATCTTCCGTAGAACACCGAGAGCATGATGTGGAGCTCTACGAATTGAAAGTGCAAATTAAACACGCAACATGCGATGCCACAGAAGTGGAGCTGGCCCTGAGATTAAAACGCAAATGTTTCTTAATCACCAGTAAGCCTGGTTTAAAGAGGAGGACGTGGTTATATGTTAGTCTATTGCCACTTTTTATTTGTAAAATTAATCTTACAATTGTTAGCGTAAATGTAAGTAATGGATATAAGCCTTTGGTGTTGCCTCTCTACTGTAAAGTTCTGTTGCTATTACATATGTTCACCAGAAGACTGTGCTACTCATGAACCACACCGCGTCATGTTAATGTGAGCCTTCGGTTATTTGCTGCTGAATTGTGCTAATTTAAGTGTGATGGGAGAAATTTAAGAGGCACTGGGTGAGATAAAAACATTCGTTTTAATTTTTGATGAAATTATTAACAAGCCAAGAATCAGGTGTAGACATTTATGTAGTTGTCTGTCTGACAGGGTTATTTTACAGCATCATATGCAAAATAGACATTGATGTCATCAAGTGACTTCTAGGACAGCCAATAGCTACTTTTCTTACTGAAGAGTTAGCCACAGTGCTGACTGAAGCAAGGATGTGTTTCAAACCATTCCGGAGCAGCTGTGCGTGGTGGAAGCTGACATTGTCCCATACAACATGGATGATGTCTTCTCCCTGACAGGCCTGCTCAAGCTCATTTAGGAAATCTATCAGATGTTCAGTGTTGCATGACACTATAACTGGTCTACTGCCTATCACGCCATCTTCAGAGATAGCTGCACACATTGAGAGGTTTCCCCCACGTTGTCCAGGTACTTGGATGGTTGCCCATTGTCCAATAAAGTTACGTACTCTGCATCTACTTTTTGCCAGACTGAAACCGGCCTCATCAACAAAAATATACTTGTGATGATTCACAGCAGCATCCAGCTAAATCACACTCTAAAATGATATTTGGATTCATATTTTTGCTACAATTACAGTAATAGTTGTCAGTACTGTTACAGTGATTGGATGTCAGCTTACTGTTGTACCTGAACATATTCTGACCGCAGTTGTTTCACACGGACATGGTTTCTCTCAAAAGGAACTAAGTCAATTTGTTTCATGGAAACCTCGTGTCTCTTCAAAAGTCGGGCTATCGTTGGACAGCTAATTGGTTGCATATTGGCAAAAGGTGTCATTGCTATTCTCAATAGCCCTTTTGATTTCTGACAGACGTATGTCATTCCTTGCCCTGACCATTTCCACCACGGCCAACACCTGCTGGTCAGTAAAAACGTGTGCGACCACCACCGTGTTGTCTCCTAGTAATTCTGAGGACAACCATATACTGTCAGTATTGTAGTATTACAAACGACATTAATCTGACAATTACATGTTCATCTATACAACAGAGTACTACACTTTAGTAGTGAAGTTGCTACAGTAGACTTATTGTTTTTTAGCCGAAAAGTTCTGATGATAGAGCTGACAGTTGACATTTGTATATTAGGCTGTACCAACCTGCAAGCCTCAGCCATGGAAAAACCTCTGTTGACCACATAGTCAAAAATGATGGCCCCGACCTCATTTGAGATGCGTGTGCGCGGTCTTCTGCCTACATTTCTTTGAAGACCACCTCTCTGTCGAGGACCACCACCTCGTTGATGAACATTTCCTGTCCCTAAAAGTCCATCTTGCTCCATATGTAAACAGTAGAAAGTCTCAAACACCGTTTTACTTATATGGTAACTAATTGTAACTACCAGGTGAAACAAATACTAATTAGTGTTTCTTGATTGAAAGCTCAGCAATTTGAAATTTTAAAATGACCACAACTATCAGTCAAGTAGAACATCTATGGACATAAATGAATTAATCATTGATTAAACATTAAGATCAGTTGAATTAAGTAGCAGACAAATGTATTAAACTGAATGATAACATCCATCCATCCATTTTCTTCCGCTTATCCGAGGTCGGGTCGCGGGGGCAGCAACCTAAGCAGAGAAGCCCAGACTTCCCTCTCCTCGGCCACTTCGTCCAATTTTTCCCAGCGGATGCCGAGGCGTTCCCAGGCCAGCTGAGAGACAAAGTCTCTTCAACGTGTCCTGGGTCTTCTTAGAGGCCTCCTACCGGTCAGACGTGCCCTGAACACCTCCCCAGGAATGCGTTTGGGAGGCATCCTAACCAGATGCCCGAGCCACCTCATCTGGCTCCTATCAATGCGGAGGAGCAGCGGTTCTACTCCAAGTCACTCCCGGATGACAGTGCTTCTCACCCTATCTCTAAGGGAGAGCCCAGCCACCCTGCGGAGAAAACTCATTTCGGCCGCTTGTACCCGCGATCTTGTCCTTTCGGTCACCACCCAAAGCTCATGACCATAGGTGAGGGTAGGAACGTAGATCGACCGGTAAATTGAGCGCTTTGCCTTTCGGCTCAGCTCTCTCTTCACAACAGACCGGTGTAGAGTCTGCATCACAAATCCGCCTGTCCATCTCGCGTTCCAACCTTCCATCACTTGTGAACAAGACCCCGAGGTACTTAAACTTCTCCACTTGAGGCAGGACCTCATCCCCGACCCGGAGATGGCACTCCACCCTTTCCCGGGCGAGAACCATGGACTCTTACTTGGAGGTGCTGATTCTCATCTTAGCCGCTTCACACTCACCTGCGAACCGATCCAGTGAGAAATGAAGGTCACAGCTCGATGACGCCAACAGGACCACATCATCTGCAAAAGCAACGACCGAATCCTGTGGCCACCAAACTGAAAACCCTCAACGCCCTGGCTGCGCCTAGAAATTCTGTCCATGAAAGTAGCTAACAGAATCGGTGACAGTGGGCAGCCCTGGCGGAGTCCAACCCTCACTGGAAAGGGGTCCGACTTATTGCCGGCAATGTGAACCAAACTCTGACACCGGTCATACAGGGAACAAACCGCCTGGATTAGGTGGTCCGATACCCAAAACCCTCACAAAAACACTGGTAACACTCCAGATAATGTCCCAGAAGGTCATCATGGTCGTCGTTGGGAGTCCATACAGCAACATCACATACTCCCACCAAGTTAATGCATATACAATTTTTTAAATATGTTTTAATCTGTAAATACATTTTTTTTAAATAAATGTACAGACTAAATTTTCAGTAATAAATAATCTCCTGTCCCTACAATATAGCACTTGATAGTTTTATTTCTAAATCCGTTATAAATGGTAGTACTTTAAACTGTACATGTATTAAACTGAATAGATCAGTTTGGGGCCTCACAAACATTAGTTGTATTACAATAACAATACAATAACAATCTATGACGATCAAAGCATGACTGTAACAATCCATTTTGTTTTTTTAATAAGCTAAGGCAATAATTAAACAAGGAAACTCAGCTCTGCCCTCCCACCTGTCAGGTTGGCCGCAATGAACCCTTGGAGCTAGTGGCAGCAGGACACTAGTGATGTGTCGGTCGCAAATGCAATGGTTCTTAGAGCCGGCTCCTGATTGGGAACGTGTTTTTTTGCGCATTCTCTCTCTCGCGCTCTCTCTGTGTGTTTCCCTCGCCTTGTTCTAACTCTCTGTCACTTTTTTTTCTCTTCAAGCCGCACGTGATTGGTGAATATGTGTTTGCATGCGCGAGCAGAAGGATGAGAAGGGGCGATAGTTCAACTCCAGCAGCAATAGCAAGCACAGAGAGAAAAAGATCCAGGGCTAACAAGAGACAACATCGACAGGTAAAATGAGTGAGACCAAGAAAAGAAGTAATATTTGGAACCATTTTAATTTTATTGACAATACAAAGGCAGAATGTAGACTCTGCTAGAAAAGAATTGCAGTGTTCAGTGTTGGTTCACTATAAATTTGTTTTTAAAAAAAAAATTTTAAGCTGAAAATTTTAAATAGTTAAAAGTTGAATTGTAAATCCTAGGTTTTTGTATATTTAAAAAAAAACAACAGTTTTTTCCATTAGTTATTAGTAATGAATTTTGAGGAGTTTCTATTAAATCCATTTTAACAAAAAACAATCTTAAGAGCCGTTTAGGAGCCAAAAGAGCCGGCTCTTTTTAGCGAGCCGAGCCGTAAGAGTTCTTTAAAAAGCCGGAATTCCCATCCCTGGAGGACACATTGGTCTCTGCTTTGTCGAATTGGGACTGCCTTCGCGCACCGAGATGACGTCACGCACCCTGTGTACTTTGAAGAATGCAGACCAAGAAGTGGGACACACAACATCTTGAAATCAATTTTCACTGACGTAAAAGAAATGCATTGTTTGGAATGGTGGAATATGGTGTGTTTTAAGACCCAACGCCTAAAGTCAAATGCAAAGAGCATTCAAAGTGACATAACAACACGAGACTTTCCCAGCATGCAATGCGCGTGTCAGTCAGCTCCACCAGTGTGCCTGTTGTTAAAAAGTGACAATATTGTTTCTTTCGTTCAGCACTGCATGCAAATCAGTTGCATTTATTTTTAATCACATTACCGACCTTAGCAACCATGCTAATCAGGCCTGCAGTTATTATTAACAGCCTCTTTTTTTTTTTTTAAATCCCCCGCCGCCAAAAGTGTGGTTTTGGTTCTGTCTGACCTGATTCATTCCGGCGTTAACAAACAGCAGACTGGGATCCCCTCTAGGTCGTACAGGGGAGGACGGTACCAGTTGATGTTCATGTTGCTGCTGAAAGAAGTCCAGGAAGGTCCTCCGGACACGCGCGGCTCTCACTTCCGGAGGACACGTGCTTTGGGCGCGAGATGAGCGCACACAGAACAGAAACGGCGGGCCAGCGACCCGCCGAGTGTAGCTGAGACTCCAGTGAACCAGTGTGTTCATTGGGACGTTGGATCAGAACCTGGCAGGACCCAACTGCCGACTGGAACACTCAACGCGCATGCGCGTTCTACACGTTCTTTTTGGTTCCTGACAACAACTTCAAAGCAGAATACCGACAACTGGCGACCAAATGGGCGCACTGCGCTCTTTGGAAGCTATCGTGGAAAGTCAAACATCCCCAATCATGGTACAGTATTGTTCTTCACGTGAATGTCACGACTTGTAAAAAGTGTCGCTATCACGTTGTTTTTGTTTTTAAAATATGTTGCCCATTCCTTTTTAAGGAGCCAAAGTACGGCAAACAGATTGAGCAATTGCATGCACGGCGTATCACGTCCAGTGTTTTGCTCACTTCTTACATTACGTAAAATCCATAACCGATCATTGACATGGGGAGCATGACAGGATAAATACACGATTTTGCCAAGAGTGGCCGAGTTCCCGAGCCTGATTTGATGCTTGAACGTATCAGCAGGTCGCCCCGTCTCATCAGTCGTCATTAAAGTCAGCTGGCGAGTACTTCTCGTGTTTGTTGAAGTGTTTTGGCGCTGGCGGGATGCACAAAGGCCTGAAGAAGTACTTTGTCAACATGGACGACTACCTGGCCAGCCTGGGCCTCTATCGCAAGATGGTGGCGAGGGACGCGTCCAGCCTCTTCCGAGCCGTGTCCGAGCAGGTGAGCGGCCAAAGGCCAGCGCGCCAGCCGTCACCATGGAAACCTTGGCTACGTCAAAGTGTATCCACGACCTTGACTTTAAACTTTAC
Organism: Oostethus manadensis; assembly: GCA_024372805.1. NCBI lineage: Eukaryota > Metazoa > Chordata > Actinopteri > Syngnathiformes > Syngnathidae > Oostethus > Oostethus manadensis. Next base: position 1,232,309 of record QODF01000076.1, read on the forward strand.
TCTATCTGTGCGGTACGTGCGTGTAGCTGTACTACTCCCAGAACTACCATCACGTGATACGCCAGGACTGCGCCAACTTCATGAGGGCAAACCCCAGCGTCTTTGAGCCGGTGAGTGCTTAGCTGAGCACACAATGACCCCAGTTGGGATGGCGCGTCAGCCGCACCTCACTTGTCTCGCAGTTTGTTGAAGGCTCGTTTGGGAAATACCTGGAACGTCTGGAGGACCCCAAGGTGAGCCGGGTAATATTGGACTGACTTTTGACCTGTGCTGATGTAACGTGTGTGTTGGCAGGAGACTGTGGGTCAGGTGGAGATCAAGGCCCTTGCTCAGCTCTACAGGTGAGAGACACTAACCTTTCATATGGCCAATCAGAGCATGTTTGTGTGGTGGGGGTCGTTAATTAACTCTCTGATGTATGTGTGTGTGTGTGTGTGTGTGTGCGTAGGCGCTGCTTCCTGATCTATCGTTACCCCGGGAAACCCGCCACTGTCATTTCAGAAGACGACTATGTAGACAAGGTGAGCATCCCTGTTAGAAGGCTCCCCTCGCAATGTCTGACATCATGGGTCCTGTGTCACCTAGGTGACTCTGTGCTGCTCCATCAATGGCCACTATGACATAATCTACCCCAGGACATACCCTGCCTCTGCCGCCCTCTGCCAGGGTAAGTTCAAAGGTCATTTGTCACAGGTGGTACAGTGGTACAGTGTGTGCTTGTGTGTGCAGCTGTTGTATATGAGCTACTTTACACCAAAGTGTTTGGTTGCGAGGAGGCAGAGCTCTGTCAGGCCATGGAGGTCTTCAAGGTCGGCGGTCGGCGCTACAGAAACAGTCCCTCCATGTGCAGAGACGTCGATATCGGCTATGACATTCCTGAAGACAGAGGTCACAGGTACATGTGAACGCCGCCTTCATATCAATCCACATTCTTACTATATTTGGGCCTCCAGGGAGGAGGCAGAGTCAGGTGGCATCGCAGAGGAGAAACAGCGAGCTTTGACAGAAAGCTGCAAGGTAGGTAGAACTCAAGGTCACATTGTGTCACCTGATAACCTTGAGCTTATGGCTGGCTAGCATGGGAAATGTAAGAAAGTAGGCCATGCCCACCAAGCATGTACGACAGACTGGTTAGTGCAGGAAGTGACCTCATCACATGTTGCGGTAGTGCTGGATCTTTGTCCAGCTTCTGCTCACTTCCTGTCCACTCAGCCGTCATCGGAAGCCCCGCTCCCCTGCAGACTGTCTCTGCCTTACAAAGTGATGAAGTCTCTCGATGGCGATGTCTACAGAAATGTGGAGTTTGACGTGTGGCAGGACACATGCAAAGGTAATTTGGCCAGGATGGCGATCATGTCTCCAAGACGTCGTGCTGACTTGTCGTGTGTTACCAGAAATGCAGAAGACGGACTACATGGTGTTTGCAGGGAGGCAGTATTTCCTGGGAGACAAGTGTCAGGTGATAGTGTGTGTTTTGAAGATCACCATGACCCTACCCCATGGTCATCATGGTGCACCCCAAAAGAAAGATGGCGGCCAGCGTGTTGTTGTTTCAGGTGCGTCTGGAGCCAAAGGGGAAGTACTTCAATGCCTTCATCCAGGAAGTAGGAACACACTCAGCCGCCGTCACAGTCTTCATAGAAGAGCTTGGAGAAAAGTATAGGCACACACATGCACACAGTGTGAGAGTAATCACATTACATAGTAACCTCTCGCCCTGGCAGACACCTGGTTCCTCTGACTGACCTCAAACCGGTCAACTCAGTTCCGGCCTGGAATGTCGCCACGGCATCTCGGAAAGGAGACCTTGGTACGTCCACTACTTCCTGTTCCCTTCCACCTTTGGTGATCTTTCCATTTCTCAGATCCCGACGTTCGAGTTCAACGACAACAACGCCATCGCTACTTCAGAAAGTCTCGTGGCAGCAGCAGTATAAAAGGGGCGGAGCTTTTGATACCTCCTCCCGCATACGGTGGCCCGGCCCCCTCGTCACTACCCCCCCGCTTCCAGCCAGCGGGTCACCCTCGTCCCCCACCACCTCCTGCTGGAGCCATGACATATGACCCCTACACTCCCCCACACCACCACCACCACCCACCCACTGCACGCGCGCCACGTTATGGCGCCACCAGGTGGGTGTGTTGCCACAATTAGCTGGGGGAGGTCGTGAAGGACGCAGATTCTTACAAGAACCTCTTTGTGTGTGTGTGTGCGTGTGTGTGTGTGTGTGTGTGTGTGTGTGTGTGCGCGCGCGCGGTGGGTTCTGGTCAGAAGCTCCACCCGTTTCTTGAACCGTCACCTAATTGGTCCCCAACTGACATACTACCCCCCCACTGGGAGGCGTTACTATGACTATGAGAGCTATGCCTTCAGGTCTCGGTAAGAAGTGCATGCCATCTTGATGGTTTAAATGGAGTGTGATGTCATAAAGGCAGCATGATATGATGGACACACTGAAACATGGAGGCCCAGCCTATAAGGTCCATTTTGTGTGTAGTCGTAGTCGGCGGCAGATGGCGGTGGCACTCAACAAAGAGTGTCAGTTTGCCTTCTCGGACGGAGCAGAAGAATCAGCTGACCTGGACAGTGCCATTACGTATTACCAGTTGGATGACGCCAGCGAGGCCGCTTTTCCACCACTGACGGTAAGATTTTTGACACGCAAACACTGATGTTGACGTCAACCGTATCTTCACCACAACAGGCCCAGTCTGTAGCGCAATCCCCTGCCATTGGAGCCCCGCCCCCTCCCGCCAGCTCCTCCTTCAGGGTCCAGAGAAGCTCAGGGCCACTCACCCCACCACCAGTCCACGCCATAGTGTGTTCCTCAGAGGAAGAGCAAGAGGATGCCAGCACCGTGGAGGACCTGGGTGAGCTGTAGTCTAGACCCTGCCAACCCACACACTGGGTGGGTGTGTGTGTGTGTGTGTGTGTGTGTGTGTGTGTGTGTCTACAACACTCGGGGTAAGTCATGTCTGCTCAGTCCCTTTGGCCTGCTTGACAGGAAGTTGATCCTGTTTCAGATCCCGCCTACCCGACGGCCAGCATCTATCCTGCCGCTGAGCCTGCCGCTAGCCAGGTAGCACACACTGACCTGCCATGCCAATGTCTCTTCTAGAAGTGATGACATCATTGTGGCCCAACAGGACCAGCAGGAAGGGGGTGTGGCCGACTCTCCCCCGAGAACTGATGTGACCTACAGCTACACACAGCAGGTACACACATAATCACAACAGGAAGTTGGTTACACATTGTGTCGTCTCCTAGCATGTGTGTTGTTGTTGAGGTGGTGAAGCCATTAGCGGTCATTTCTTCTTCACCTTCATCCTCCTCTTCATCATCCCCCTCATCTCCCTCATCTCGTGCACCTGCTGCCACTCATCTGCCTGTGGCGCCACACGCACCACCGCGCTCAGGTATGCGCAGAAAGGCGCACATGCACACAGTGCACGGTAACAATTTTTTTTTTTGTAGCCATAGCGATCCAAGCTGCCACCCCCTGGTTGGTTAACGAGTTGGGGGAGACGCTGTGCACGGTGGTGGCTCCGCCTCCTTACTCCTATGACCCCAATGGCAATGACTTACCCAGAGGTCACCCTGACACTTGACCCATTGACATTTGACCCCAATTTTTTTGTTATAGTGTTTGTGTGTGTGTATATTTAGACTACAGAGTGCTCCAGTACTACTTCAACCTTGGTGTGCAGGTGAGATCTTTTGGAGTGGGTCTGGCCTTCATCCAACATTTGAAATGAGCGTATCATCATGATGCCCATTGACCTGTCTCCTCAGTGGTATCATCAGAGCTGCTGGCAGCAACAGCAGGCGTACCCGCCCTCTTCGCCTGACACCACCTACCCCTACCAGCACTCCTCCCCCTACCTAAGCCAGGACCAGCCTCTGCATGGTGAGCTGGTGGAACAGGAAACGGTTCTACTTCTTAGACCATCCGACTGACTCACCCAACTCTCCATTCCCAGCGGCCCCCCACTCCTATCCTGAGGTGTCACACGGGCCCCACCAGCCGCAACCCTCTTACGTAGATTCGAACAGGGTTGCTGATGGACAGACAGACACGAACGGCAGTGGTTAGTATCTGTACTAATGTTTTGGTACAACCTTGTTGGTAATGCTCCTTTTGTCTACAGGCCCTGCCCCTTTAATGGAAGGCTGTTCTCTCAATGGTCTGCCTTCAGGCCCTGTCTCATCCTCCGCTCACTTGTACCAGGATCAAACAACTCTACTGCATCTGCCATATGAAGCTCCACCCCCTGCTACCTACTTGTCCTCTGCCCCACATTTTCTCCCTCAACCCTCCCACATCACTCACCACACTCCTTACCACCCCTGTCTACTCTCCTCTACCCACTGGGGGACGCTCCAGACAGGCGGCCATAGCCCACGACTCTACTGCCCCGCTACTAACCCCGCCCATGTGGTCGTTACAGCTCCGCACCCCCACCACCCTGGCACTCATTATATCTCCCCAGCCGTCTAACATGCACACTTACCATCCCCAGCTTTTGACTAACAGCCAAAGCTAATGTTTGTGAAGTATAAATATTAGTGTTACTGTATTACATTTCTTTGCAAGTTTAACTCGTCAGGTTTGCCATGTAAGCCTGACAATGGTATCTTTGAGTTTGAGCCAGCCAATCAGAGAGGGGCATGGCCAATCCCTATTTATTGTTAAAGGGATGTTTTTGTGTTATGTTAACATGGTGTGGGTGTGTTTGTTCTTATTCCAGGGTCAATAAAGTTTCTCACCAGCAGAAAGTCTCCATTTAATAGAGTAAACCAGTGCTTCTCAAATAGTCGGTCGTGGCCGGGGTGTGAGTAAATTTATTTTTGAGCTTGTTCGGTTGTAGTGGCGCCTCCCTGAGCCACCACTTTATCGTGGTGGAGGAGTTTGCGTGTCCCAATGATCCTAGGAGCTAAGTTGTCGGGGGCTGTCATGCCCCTGGTAGGGTCACCCATAAAAAACAAGTTCTAGGGGAGTGGCTCAATAGACCCCAATGATGCACAAGAACCATGGACTTTATTTTCCCTCGCCCGGACGCGGGTCACTGGGGCCCCCTCTCTGGAGCCTGGCCTGGAGGTGGGGTACGATGGGGAGTGTCTGGTGGCCGGGCCTGCACCCTTGGGGCCCGGTCGGGCACAACCTGAAAAGATAACGTGGGTCCCCCTTCCCATGAGCTCCCCACTTGTGGGGGGGAGCAAAGGAGTCGGGTGCAAAAAGAGCTGGGTGGCGGGCGGAGGCCTTGGCGGTCTGATCCTCTGCTACAGAAGATAGTTGTTGCTACATGGAATGTCACCTCTCCGGCGGGGAAGGAGCTTGAGCTGGTGCGTGAGGTGGAGAAATTCCGGCTAGATATAGTCGGACTCACCTCAACGCACAGCAAGGGCTCTGGAACCAGTCCTCTCAAGAGGGGCTGGACTTCATTCCACTCTGGAGTTGCCTGCATATAAAGGCAAAGGGCAGGGGTGGCAATTCTTGTTCCCCCCCGGTTCCAAACCTGCCGGTTGGAGTTTAACCCAGTACACGAGAGGGTAGTTTCCCTACGCCTTCGGGTGGGGGGATGGGTCCTGACTGTTGTTTGCACTTATGCGCCAAACAGCAGTTCAGAATACTCACCAATTTTGGAGTCCTTAGAGGAAGTACTAGACTGTGTTCCCTCGGGGGATTCCCTTGTTCTACTGGGTGACTTCAACGCTCATGTTGGCTGCGAAAGTGAGACCTGGAGAGGTGTGATTGGGAGGAACAGCCCCCCTGATCTTAACCCGAGCGGTGTCTTGTTATTGGATTTCTGTGCTCGTCACGGATTGTCTGTAACAAACACCATGTTCAAGCATAAGGGTGTCCACATGTGCACTTGGCACCAGGATACCCTGGGCTGCAGTTCAATGATTGACTTAGTGGTTGTGTCGTTGGACTTGCGACCACATGTTTTGGACACTCGGGTGAAGAGAGGGGCAAAGCGGTCAACTGATCACCACTTAGTGGTGAGTTAGTTCCAATGGTGGGGGAGGATGCCGGTCAGACCTGGCAGACCCAAACGTATTGTGAGGGTCTGCTGGGAACGCCTGGCAGAATCCCCTGTCAGAAGGAGTTTCAACTCCCACCTCCGGGAGAGCTTTGACCATGTTCCGAAGGAGGCAGCGGACATTGAGTCTGAGTGGGCGATGTTTCGTGCCTCCATTGTCAATGCGGCTGATCGGAGCGGTGGCCGTAAGGTGGTTGGTGCCTGTCGTGGTGGTAATCCCAGAACTCGTTGTTGGACACCCGTGGTGAGGGATTCTGCCAAGCTGAAAAAAGATTTCCACAAGGCCGTTTTGGGAAGACCCAGGACATGTTGGAGAAACTATGTCTCTCAGCTGGCCCGGGAACGCCTCGGTGTCTGTGGGAAGAGCTAGACACAGTGGCCGGGGAGAGGGAATTCTGGGCTTTTCTGCTTAGGTTGCTGCCTCCGCAACCCGACCTTGGATAAGTGGAAGAAAATGGATGGATGGGTGATTGTAGTGGATATTGCAACTCATTGATCTGTTTTAATAATCGGGTACTTGTATGCAGAAGGCTGGTGCCAGCCATTCACGCAAAGGCTTGAATGGACACAGTAAACATCAAGTTTTCAATATTTCGATTTTGGGGTTGGAAGGCGGACCTCACCCCCCGCATGACTACTTAGTTTCTCAAGCAACACATCTAGCAACTTTTTTCTGGCATCGTTAACATTTACAGCATGACTTTCTGACTGCCCACCTAGAATGTACCCAAAGGTCCCGACCCACCAGCTGAGAACCGCTAATTAAGACCCATCAGTCAGCTATTTTTATGACACTTTTTTTTTTTTTTTTTTCCACTATTAGATCATGTCCCTCATACAGAGGGTTGTGTCAGGAAGCGCATCCGACATAAAACTTTTGCCAAATCAAGTCATGCGAAAATGATTTGCTGTGGCGACCCCTGGGATATCCAGGGATAAGCTGAAAAGAAAAGGAAGGTTAGTTGTCTGGTACGGTGAAACCACGTATTGTTCTGCATGTTGTATTCTCACTGAGCAGAAGTGTGTGCTGTTGACAGGACTATCCTGCCCAAAGGCAGCCACAAGCCGGCAGTGCACAGTCATCTTCCGTAGAACACCGAGAGCATGATGTGGAGCTCTACGAATTGAAAGTGCAAATTAAACACGCAACATGCGATGCCACAGAAGTGGAGCTGGCCCTGAGATTAAAACGCAAATGTTTCTTAATCACCAGTAAGCCTGGTTTAAAGAGGAGGACGTGGTTATATGTTAGTCTATTGCCACTTTTTATTTGTAAAATTAATCTTACAATTGTTAGCGTAAATGTAAGTAATGGATATAAGCCTTTGGTGTTGCCTCTCTACTGTAAAGTTCTGTTGCTATTACATATGTTCACCAGAAGACTGTGCTACTCATGAACCACACCGCGTCATGTTAATGTGAGCCTTCGGTTATTTGCTGCTGAATTGTGCTAATTTAAGTGTGATGGGAGAAATTTAAGAGGCACTGGGTGAGATAAAAACATTCGTTTTAATTTTTGATGAAATTATTAACAAGCCAAGAATCAGGTGTAGACATTTATGTAGTTGTCTGTCTGACAGGGTTATTTTACAGCATCATATGCAAAATAGACATTGATGTCATCAAGTGACTTCTAGGACAGCCAATAGCTACTTTTCTTACTGAAAAGTTAGCCACGGTGCTGACTGAAGCAAGGATGTGTTTCAAACCATTCCGGAGCAGCTGTGCGTGGTGGAAACTGACATTGTCCCATACAACATGATGATGTCTTCTCCCTGACAGGCCTGCTCAAGCTCATTTAGGAAATCTATCAGATGTTCAGTGTTGCATGACACTATAACTGGTCTACTGCCTATCACGCCATCTTCAGAGATAGCTGCACACATTGAGAGGTTTCCCCCACGTTGTCCAGGTACTTGGATGGTTGCCCATTGTCCAATAAAGTTACGTACTCTGCATCTACTTTTTGCCAGACTGAAACCGGCCTCATCAACAAAAATATACTTGTGATGATTCACAGCAGCATCCAGCTAAATCACACTCTAAAATGATATTTGGATTCATATTTTTGCTACAATTACAGTAATAGTTGTCAGTACTGTTACAGTGATTGGATGTCAGCTTACTGTTGTACCTGAACATATTCTGACCGCAGTTGTTTCACACGGACATGGTTTCTCTCAAAAGGAACTAAGTCAATTTGTTTCATGGAAACCTCGTGTCTCTTCAAAAGTCGGGCTATCGTTGGACAGCTAATTGGTTGCATATTGGCAAAAGGTGTCATTGCTATTCTCAATAGCCCTTTTGATTTCTGACAGACGTATGTCATTCCTTGCCCTGACCATTTCCACCACGGCCAACACCTGCTGGTCAGTAAAAACGTGTGCGACCACCACCGTGTTGTCTCCTAGTAATTCTGAGGACAACCATATACTGTCAGTATTGTAGTATTACAAACGACATTAATCTGACAATTACATGTTCATCTATACAACAGAGTACTACACTTTAGTAGTGAAGTTGCTACAGTAGACTTATTGTTTTTTAGCCGAAAAGTTCTGATGATAGAGCTGACAGTTGACATTTGTATATTAGGCTGTACCAACCTGCAAGCCTCAGCCATGGAAAAACCTCTGTTGACCACATAGTCAAAAATGATGGCCCCGACCTCATTTGAGATGCGTGTGCGCGGTCTTCTGCCTACATTTCTTTGAAGACCACCTCTCTGTCGAGGACCACCACCTCGTTGATGAACATTTCCTGTCCCTAAAAGTCCATCTTGCTCCATATGTAAACAGTAGAAAGTCTCAAACACCGTTTTACTTATATGGTAACTAATTGTAACTACCAGGTGAAACAAATACTAATTAGTGTTTCTTGATTGAAAGCTCAGCAATTTGAAATTTTAAAATGACCACAACTATCAGTCAAGTAGAACATCTATGGACATAAATGAATTAATCATTGATTAAACATTAAGATCAGTTGAATTAAGTAGCAGACAAATGTATTAAACTGAATGATAACATCCATCCATCCATTTTCTTCCGCTTATCCGAGGTCGGGTCGCGGGGGCAGCAACCTAAGCAGAGAAGCCCAGACTTCCCTCTCCTCGGCCACTTCGTCCAATTTTTCCCAGCGGATGCCGAGGCGTTCCCAGGCCAGCTGAGAGACAAAGTCTCTTCAACGTGTCCTGGGTCTTCTTAGAGGCCTCCTACCGGTCAGACGTGCCCTGAACACCTCCCCAGGAATGCGTTTGGGAGGCATCCTAACCAGATGCCCGAGCCACCTCATCTGGCTCCTATCAATGCGGAGGAGCAGCGGTTCTACTCCAAGTCACTCCCGGATGACAGTGCTTCTCACCCTATCTCTAAGGGAGAGCCCAGCCACCCTGCGGAGAAAACTCATTTCGGCCGCTTGTACCCGCGATCTTGTCCTTTCGGTCACCACCCAAAGCTCATGACCATAGGTGAGGGTAGGAACGTAGATCGACCGGTAAATTGAGCGCTTTGCCTTTCGGCTCAGCTCTCTCTTCACAACAGACCGGTGTAGAGTCTGCATCACAAATCCGCCTGTCCATCTCGCGTTCCAACCTTCCATCACTTGTGAACAAGACCCCGAGGTACTTAAACTTCTCCACTTGAGGCAGGACCTCATCCCCGACCCGGAGATGGCACTCCACCCTTTCCCGGGCGAGAACCATGGACTCTTACTTGGAGGTGCTGATTCTCATCTTAGCCGCTTCACACTCACCTGCGAACCGATCCAGTGAGAAATGAAGGTCACAGCTCGATGACGCCAACAGGACCACATCATCTGCAAAAGCAACGACCGAATCCTGTGGCCACCAAACTGAAAACCCTCAACGCCCTGGCTGCGCCTAGAAATTCTGTCCATGAAAGTAGCTAACAGAATCGGTGACAGTGGGCAGCCCTGGCGGAGTCCAACCCTCACTGGAAAGGGGTCCGACTTATTGCCGGCAATGTGAACCAAACTCTGACACCGGTCATACAGGGAACAAACCGCCTGGATTAGGTGGTCCGATACCCCATATTCCCGGAGCACTCCCCACAGTATTCCCTGAGGAACACGGTCGAATGCCTTCTCAAAGTCCACAAAACACATGTAGACTGGTTGGGCAAACTCTCATGCACCCTCAATGACTCTGCCGAGAGTATAGAGTTGGTCCACAGTTCCAAGACCAGGACGAAAACCACACTGCTCCCTCTAATCCGAGATTCGACTATCCGGCGGATCCTCCTCTCCAAAACCCCTGAATAGACCTTACCGGGAAGGCTGAGGAGTGTGCTACCGACCCCGACGTCCATGCGATGCTGCAGAGTCGTGTCAACCAAGACACTCCCACAGCATTCAGGGCCTTAAGGGACTCCGGGCGGATCTCATCCACCCCCGGGGCCTTGCCACCAAAAAGCTTTTTGACCACCTCAGTGACCTCAGCCCCAGAGATAGGCGAACCCGCCTCAGAGCTCCCAGGCACTGCTTCCATGTTGGAAGGCGTGTTGGTGGGATTGAGGAGGTCTTGAAAGTATTCCCTCCACCGGTCCACAACATCTCGAGTCGAGTTCAGCAGCACACCGTCCCCACCATACACGGTGTTGACTGTGCCCTGCTTCCCCCTCCTGAGACGGCGGATTGTGGTCCAGAATCTCTTTGAAGCCATTCCGAAGTCGTTTCTGAACTCCTCCCATGTCCAGGTTTTTGCCTTAGCAACTGCCAGAGCTGCAGACCGCTTGGCCTTCCAGTACCTGTCAGCTGCCTCCAGAGTCCCATGGCCCAAAACGGCCTGATAGGATTCTTTCTTCTGCTTGACGGCATCCCTCACCACTGGTGTCCATCAACGAGTTCTGGGATTACCGCCACGACAGGCACTGATCACTTTACGGCCACAGCTCCGATCAGCTGCATCGACAATAGAGGCACGAAACATCGCCCACTCGGATTCAATGTCTGCTGCCTCCTTCGGAACATGGTCAAAGCTCTCCCGTAGGTGGGAGTTGAAACTCCTTTTGACAGGGGACTCTGCCAGACATTCGCAGCAGACCCTCACAATACGTTTGGGTCTGCCAGGTCTGACCGGCATCCTCCCCCACCATCGGAACCAAATCACCACCAGGTGGTGATCGGTTGACAGCTCCGCCCCTCTCTTCACCCGAGTGTCCAAAACATGTGGCCGCACGTCCGAAGACACAACCACAAAATCAATCATCGAACTTCGACCCAGGGTGTCCTGGTGCCAAGTGCACATGTGGACACCCTGGTGTTCGTTACCGACAATCCATGACGAGCACAGAAGTCCAATAACAAGACACCGCTCGGGTTAAGATCTGGGGGGCCGTTACTTCCAATCACACCTCTCCAGGTCTCACTGTCGCAGCCAACATGAGCGTCAAGTCACCCAGCAGAACAAGGGAATCCCCCAAGGGAGCACTCTTTAGTTCTTCCTCTAAGGACTCCAAAAAGGGTGGGTATTCTAAACTGCTGTTTGGCGCATAAGCGCAAACAACAGTCAGGACCCGTCCGCCCATTAGAAGGGGTAGGGAAACTACCCTCTCGTTTACTGGGTTAAACTCCAACGGGCAGGCTTGGAGCCGGGGGCCAAAAAGAATTGCCACCCCTGCCCGTCGCCTCTCATTCCCGGCAACACCAGAGTGGAATGAAGCCCTTGCTGTGCATTGAGGTGAGTCGGACTATATGCAGCCAGAATTTCTCCACCTCACGCACCAACTCAGGCTCCTTCCCCGTAAGAGAGGTGACATTCCACGTACCACTAACTAGCTTCTGTAGCCAAGGATCGGACCGCCAAGGCCTCTGCCTCCGGCCGCCACCCAGCTCTCTTTGCACCCAACCCCCTTGGCCCCTCCCACGAGTGGTGAGCTCATGGAAGTTACCTTTTTGGGCTGTGCCCGACCGGGCCCCATGGGTGCAGGCCCGGCCACCAGATGCTCGCCATCTTGCTCCACCTCCAGGCCTGGCTCCAGAGGGGGGCCCCGGTGACCCGCGTCCGGGCGAAGGAAAAGAATGTCCATTGTTATTGTACATCATTGGGGTCTATTGAGCCACTCTTTGTCTGGTCCCTCCCCTAGGACCTGTTTGTCATGGGTGACCCTACCAGGGGCATGACAGCCCCCGACAACTTAGCTCCTAGGATCATTGGGACACGCAAACTCCTCCACCACAATAAGGTGGTGACTCAGGGAGGAGGAATGAATGAATGATAACAGATGCTAAGCAAACATTTGATTGTGATAACATTATAAAAGGCGCTTACTGTGCACGAAACATTTATTTAGATGAAACACTTATTTTGTATTGTCAAAAATATATTTTGTGATTGTGTGTTGTACTAACACAAGTGAAAATATACTGCAATGATTGAAAAAAACCCCGCACTTTTGATGATCTGTTGTGTTATCAGTACTAAGAGTTTTGAAAATGTACCAATAGCTTGTGAAAACTGTGCTAAACCATTTTAAAAAACCATTAAAAAATACTATTAACGTTACAATGAACATAACAATACAATGTATAAAGGGAATTTCTCTTGGAGATGAATAAAGTATCTATCTGAAAAAACAACATGCAACATGTCAATCACAGCACTGGTCACCAATCAAGCATTTCAAAGAACACAATAATACAATACCATGGCAACAGAACAGTTGCCAATCTAGTCTCCTAACCTAATTATGTGTTAAAGTAAATGAATCATTGATCTAAAAATTCCTTCAGTCGGACCACTCCTGCTCATCTGGTTCCGACTCATCCTCGGACTCGCTGTACTCCACAGCTATGCGTCGGGACAGAATGGTGGCAACGTCATTTCCTGTTGGCTCACGTTTTTTGGCCTCCTCCTGCTCGCGCTGCTCCTGCACCTTACGGAGCTGAATGCCTGCACACAACACCAGACAGAGCCGCCTTAGAACCCCACAGACCAAAGACACCTCTACAGGTCAGCTACCTCTGCGGATGGCGGCCAGCAGGTCACTGCGGGCATCGTTCATGGGGACCAGCGCTCCAGTGGGAAGCTTCCTGCCATCTATCGCGGGAGGCAACGGAGGCGGTTTAGTGGCTGAGGGCGGAGCAAGCCCGCTGGGTCTGGAGGGGGAGGGAACATAATTGGCAGGAGGAGGTGGAGGAGGAGAGGGGCTGAAGGAACGGGTGAGAACGCCGGCACCCCTTGCTAGCAGAACAAAACACAATATGCAGGGTTAGACGTGTTGCCATGGAAACAGGCCAATAAATAGTTGCCATTTACCTGGGGGACCGTTGTTTGTCAGTGCTGTTGCCATGGCATCAGAACAATTGGGGACCACCTTGTGTCCCATTGATGACATCAAAGGAGGCGGTGGGGGCGGGGCTGGAGGAATCTGATGGTCACTAAAGAGAGACACAGGTCAAAGGTCATAGGGGCCAGCACCACCACAGAGATGTGTACTGGAGCATACTTGGCCTCCTTGAGGCGTGCTGAGCTGGGCTGCAATGGTGTCGCCTGCTGGTGATGCACCTGGTTGCGGCCAAGCGAGTGCTGTCTGCCAGTCGCCGTGGCAACGGAGGAAACGGGTCGCAGTGCACGGTCCAGAGACTGAGTCTGACCGCTGGTCACCACAGACACATGATCTTTCCCATCATAGTTGCGAGAGAGGGAGGGGTTGTCGGACCTGCATGGGCAGGGTCACGTGAGATGATGAGACGGGGTCAAACAACTTTGATCTCACCTGTCAGGTGACAGCGATCCTTCGGATGTGTGGTACGGCGATGGTGAGACGCGAGCATCTGGGCGCAGCTCCTTGTCGTACGCCATCAGGCTCCACTCCTGACGTCGGTTCCTAGCTTTGCGTACCTGTGGACCGCCGTGATGCGTTTAGTGGATGCGCCGCAGTCACATGACTGATGGAAACTTACCTTCTTCACCTCCCTTCCGGAAGATTCTTCCACATGCTTCTGCTCCTGTAGGTGGGAGTGAATGACTGATTGATAGGTTGACTGATAGATGGATTCATTAAAGGGTTACTGGACTGACTGATTGCTTTGTGGATTGATGGATGAACTGATTATTTGGTTAGTTGATTGATGGGTTGATGGACTGATTGATTAGGACTGGATGATGGGTCAGTTGAATAATTGATGGACTGAGTGATGGGTGACTTGATGACCAGAATGATTAGTTAATTGATTGACTGCCTGATTGACTGAGGGATGGATTGATTAGTTGGTTGATTGACGGATTGATTAATGGGACTGATTGATGGACCGTTTGACGAAATGATCAACTGACCTTTTGTCTCCTCTTTTCCTTGCGTTTGTTTTCGGTAGCTTGAAGCATCTTTTCCCTCCAGAGGTTGAAGAAATAAGATGGATCGGTGTAGAACTTCAGGCCATCCTTTTTATCATCCCTGAAAACACACGCACACGTTAGTATCTATAGGTAGTGTGTAGAGGGAAATGGGCATGGTTGAGACGGACCTATAGGATGTAAGGATGTTAAGTGGTGGCGGTTTGTCGCAGCGTTGGTATGTCTCCAGCACAGGCTTAAGAATGGAGCGCCGCGTCACAACTTGCTGGTCCTGAATGGTACTGCTCCTGAACGCCTTCCTCATGTTGATGTCCTGCAAAGAAACTACCACCACAACCAGCAGTGGGAAAAATCAGAGCAAATGACAGGGCGCTTTAAAGTCGTGCCACGGAGGGCAGAGACCCTGCAGGTTTTCTCTACCAGCCAGTTTCTCCAGCTGGTGATGTAATTGATGAGCTCCTTCCCTCCTTCAGGGGCTCGGCCTTTCATGGCATGAGTTTGGGACCCCTGCTTTAATCAATCAATCAAACTTTATGTAAAAAGCACTTTTCATACACAGGTGTAACACAAAGCGCTTTACAGATTAAAATCATTCTCGCCCAAACCACCCTCCTAACCCTCCCATCCCTAGTATACACACGCATCATCATTTGCAGCACCCACCCCTGCCACCTCAATATAAATACTGTAGAATAAAAAGAATAAAAATCAGGTAGATAAAACACATAAGGCTGAGTATATATGAATGGGAGAGGAAAACTTCATCAGAGGAGCCGTCTGCACCAGGAGCAGGGCATCGACCACAGCCGCCTGGGCATCGGCAGAGCATCCAGGGAAGCTAATGGGCCGCACGGTGGCTGAGTGGGTAGCACGTTGGTCTCTTTCTCCGGGTACTCCGGTTTCCTCCCACATTCCAAAAACATGCACGTTAGGTTAATTGGTGACTCTAAATTGTCCATAGGTATGAATGTGGGTGTGACAGGTTGTTTGTCTACAGTATATGTCCGCTGCGATTGACTGGCAACCAGTCCAGGGTGTAACCCGCCTCTCGCCAAAGTCAGCTGGGATAGGCTCCAGCATACCTGCGACCCTAATGAGGATAAGCGGTATAGAAAATGAATGAATGAATGAAATAAATAATAATGTAGCCACAATGGGGCACAAGCCAGTGTCTTATTGTGCCGGTCCCAAGCCCGGATAAATACAGATGGTTGTGTCTGGAAGGGCATCCGACGTAAAACTTTGCCAAACCAGAACATGCGAAGATGAAGAGGGTAAAGACCGAGCAGAGGATGAAATGGTGGAAGCTGAAAAAGGAGGAGTGTTGCGTGACTTTTAGGAAGGAGTTGAAAAGGACTATGGGTGGCCAGGAAGTCCTTCCAGATGACTGGACAACCACAGTAACTGTGATCAGGGAGACAGGTAGGAGAGTATTGGTGTGTCATCTGGAAGGAAAGTAGATAAGGTGACCTGGTGGTGGAATGAGGAGGTGCAGGAGTGTATACAGAGTAAGAGGTTAGCTAAGAAGAAGTGGGAGGTCCTGAGAGGAGACAGGAGTACAGGGAGGTGCAGCGTAAGGTGAAAGTAAAGGTGGCAAAGGCCAAACAAGGGGCTTATGATGACTTGTATGCTAGGTTGGACAGCAAGGAGGGAGAGAAAGATCTATACAGGTTGGCAAGGCAGAAGGACAGAGATGGAAAGGACGTGCAGCAGGTTAGGGTGATGAAGGATAAGGATGGAAGAGTATTGACAGGTGCCAGTAGTGTCATGGGAAGATGGAAAGAGTACTTTGAAGAGTTGATGAATGAGGAAAATGAAAGAGAACAAAGAGTAGAAGAGGTGACTGTTGTGGACCAGGAAGTAGCAAAGATTAGTAAGGAAGAAGTGAGGAGGGCATTGAAGAGGATGAAGAATGGAAAGGCACTCGGTCCTGATGATATACCTGTGGAGGTATGGAAGTGTCTAGGAGAGGTGGCAATAGAGTTCCTGACCGGGTTGTTTAACAAGATCTTAGATAATGAGAAGATGCCTGAGGAATGGAGGAGAAGTGTGCTGGTGCCCATTTTTAAGAACAAGGGAGATGTGCAGAGTTGTGGCAACTACAGAGGAATAAAGCTGATGAGCCATACAATGAAGTTATGGGAAAGAGTAGTTGAAGCTAGACTAAGGGCAAACGTGAGCATTTGTGAGCAGCAGTACGGTTTTATGCCAAAAAAGAGTACAACAGATGCAGTATTTGCTTTGAGGATGTTGATTGAGAAGTACAGGGAAGGTCAGAGGGAGCTGCATTGTGTTTTTGTAGATCTGGAGAAAGCTTATGACAGGGTGCCCAGAGAGGAACTGTGGTATTGTATGAGGAAGTCTGGAGTGGCAGAGAAGTATGTTAGAGCGGTGCAGGACATGTACGAGGACTGTAAGACAGTAGTGAGGTGTGCTGCAGGTGTGACAGAGGAGTTCCGAGTGAAGGTGGGACTACATCAGGGATCAGCTCTGAGCCCCTTCTTGTTTGCTATGGTGATGGACAGGCTGACGGACGAGGTTAGACAGGAATCTCCATGGACTATGATGTTTGCAGATGACATTGTGATATGTAGTGAGAGCAGGGAACAGGTGGAGGAGAAGCTTGAGGGGTGGAGGTTTGCCCTGGAAAGGAGAGGAATGAAGACGGAGTACATGTGTGTAAATGAGAGGGACCCAAGTGGAAGAGTGAGGTTACAGGGAGAAGAGATAAAGAAGGTGGAGGATTTTAAGTACTTAGGGTCAACAGTCCAGAGCAATGGAGAGTGTGGAAAAGAGGTGAAGAAGCGTGTGCAGGCAGGCTGGAATGGGTGGAGAAAAGTGTCGGGTGTGATGTGTGATAGAAGAGTTTCAGCTAAAATGAAAGGAAAGGTGTACAAAACTGTGGTGAGACCAGCCATGTTGTTTGGTTTAGAGACAGTGCCGCTGAGGAAAAGACAGGAGGCAGAGCTGGAGGTAGCAGAGATGAAGATGCTGAGGTTCTCTTTGGGTGTGACCAGGATGGACAGGATCAGGAATGAGCACATCAGAGGGACAGCACATGTTAGAGGTTTTGGAGATAAAGTCAGAGAGGCCAGACTGAGATGGTTGGGACATGTCCAGAGGAGAGATAGTGAATATATTGGTAGAAGGATGCTGAGTTTTGAATTGCCAGGGAGGAGGCCTAGAGGAAGACCAAAGAGGATGTTTATGGATGTAGTGAAAGAGGACATGAAGGTAGTTGGCGCAAGAGAAGAGGATACAGAAGACAGGGTTAGATGGAGGCAATTGATTCGCTTGTGGCGACCCCTGAAGAGATAAGCCGAAAAGGAAAAGAAGAAGATAAATAAATATTAGCTAAAAGCTAAACTAAAAAGGTGGTTCTTGAGCCTGCTCTAAAAAACCCAATAATAAACCCAAATAATGAAGCTGACAGTAACATCATTTTAGAAACATACACACGCCCACAACAGCAAGGTTGACCCAGTGACTCAGTGACCACAGACAGCGACTATGCCATTTTGAAGTCCATCAAAGGAACATGAAGTATAACAAACCATCCGTGGTAGTCCAAGCTCCCTTAAGTCCCACCTCCCACAGTATCAGGGCCCCTCCGGTGGACTACTGCCCTCACAGCCCCCACCCCAAAGCCTGGCCCCTGACCACGACCATATTGACGCCATGCCTCACACTTAGAGCGTCAGCAAGCATTACCTTCCTCCACGGTGGAATCCAGCTGAGTGACCTTGACAGCCAAAAGGTCAACGCGTTCCTGCAGGCTGCTCATCCTCAGGTAGAAGGCATTTGCCTCGTTAAAGAGCACGCCAAAGATGTCCTCAGCGTGGCGACCTGTCGGCAGGCATCATCCAGTGCATAAAAGACGTACGCTGCATCATACGACACATCACACACGCCACATAGTCAAGAAGGTGACCACTCACTAAGCCCTCCAAGCTGCTTGATGACGGCGGCGAGCGTGCTGTTGGTGACACACTCCAACTCGCTGGCGACGGCATCCGGTAGAGTGCCGCGACACAAGAACTTGGGCTCGATGACCCTCTGGACCAGCGGCATGGCGTGCCCGTCACGTGACACCTGAAATGTGATCATCACTTCATATGTAGAGTATATTAAAAATTGGCTGAACATGAAAATAAAACACATGCCAGTTAATGAGACAAATGACAAACCTGCGCGCGCACATCAGCCTCGTGACGTTAGGTAGTGCGCGCGCTCGTGTACTGGTCTGCTCAGGTGCCGAACAATGGATGACGATGACGTCATAGTTGACGTGAACAAATCCTGTGTCACGTGCTCGCGCTCACACGATCACTGAAACTCACCTGATGAGTGATGAGATTCTAACCCAAATGGTCGACGTTCGCTGCTTCTAGAAGGATTTTCACTCGTCTGCCCGCCAAGATGTTGACAGGGAAGGAGGGCGGGAGTGGGAGGCAAGCCAATCGGCTTCCACTCGGACGTGTTCGGCTTGTGTCGGCAAACTTCGTCAGGAAGCACGACACGTACTACGGCAACGTCACGTGGACAATCTTTATTGTTATTTCTTTTTTCTTGTGTCAGCTAAGCAGCCATTGAGTGACAAGAATATTTCACAACAACACCAAAATTTAATAATCAAAATCAGCAGTCACATATGTCACACATGACAGGCAAATTTAATTTCTCAACCAATCAGGCAGCACTCTGCTGTCTCAGTTCTGGAAGTCAGTCAACGTTGATCCGCTTGACAGCACCTGGAAGCTTGTCATGTAACCTGCACGCGCGCACACACACACTCACACTGTGTCAGTATAGTGGACTGTCATTGGCTGATTAAACGTTTTTAAACTCACTTGTGTAACGTGTCGTCCAGTTTGGAGCGAATCACGTGGATGTGTTCATCAATCTGTGCCTAAGCGCGCGCGCGCGCACACACACACACACAGACACACACACAAACATGTAAACATTTGTCAAGTGTCACGGCGTCATGAAAAGAGTCGGAGTCTGTACCTTCTTCTTCTTGTAGATGAGGGGTGTGGTGAAGACAACAATGTCAGCTTAAAAAGGAAGAATCAGGAATACTTTTAGCACTAAAGAGAGGAATCCATGAGGAGGGATAGGAGCTTCACCTAGGATTAGGACGGTGACGGCGTTGAAGATGGCGCCAACGTACGTCATCAGCCACATAACGGCTGCCAGCTGATGCGAGCAGAGGACATGGTCAGTGGAAAATAGCACATGGGTGTTAGCCGATATGCTAAGTCCTAACCTTGATAGAGTCCACCAGGTCTTCCACCAGCAGAAGTCTCCTGGCCTGACCTACTGCTTGGTTCACGTGCATTGTGCACGTGTCTGCCACCATCCGCACCGCGTCGGGAGACAACGAGATGTTCTGGTCCAGCAGAGACCTGACCATGAGCAACACTTTGAATTTTGCTCTTAAACAGGGAACTCAGACTTGCAGCCTGCAACTTGACATGAAAGAGTAGCATAATTGCAGCCCACAAATGTATAGCCATCCCAAGCCATGAGGCCAACTTCACTCAGGACTAGGACTTTCTACATGGAGGCAGGGGGTGTCACTAGACAGAGTACTAAGTACAACACAAAGTGACAACACAACATCCATCCATTTTCTATGCCGCTCACCCTCATTAGGGTTTTGGGGGTGCCTATCCCAGCTGGCTTCAGGCGAGAGGTGGGGTACACCCTGGACTGGTCCCCAATCAATCGCAGGACACATACAGACAAATAACCATTCACACTCATATACGTATCTATGAAAAATTTATAGTCGCCAATTAACCTCTCCAATGTGGCTGACTTCCAACAATTCTGCAAAGGCAAATGGGTCAAAATGTCCCCACAACTCAGTAAGACTAATTGGAAGTTATTGCAAACGCTTGACTTCAGTTGTTACTGCTAAGGGTAGCCCAACCAGTTACTAGATTTAGGAGGCAATCACTTTTTCACACAGGCCCATTTTGGTTTAGACTTTTTTTAAGTAAAAGTTTGAATTGCGTTGTCATTGACTAACATTTAAATTTGTTTGATGATAAGTGTGACAAACATGCAAAATAAAAAGAAATCAAACACTTTTTCACATCACTGTATATAGTTCTAGCGGCTCACTGGAAGGGGTGACCTTGCTGTGACTTGTTGACAGCCTGCAGGAAGGACTTGTACACTCGGAAGGTGATGGTGACACAAAGACATGCTAGCAGCACGTAGGACACCACAGTGATGGCAGACAGTGTCGCCATGGAGACCAATACCAACAACGACAGGCCCAACACCGCAGCCGACTTCCTAGGATTCTCCCATTGGATCAGCTGCAAGGCTGCACACACACACACACACACACGCAGGTCAGGGTCATGTGAAAGGTATTATTTATGCTAAGCTACATTCCAAACATGAAATGTGACCTCGATACACAGCAGTACACACACACACACACACACCCATTAGTAAATTGGCCAACTAGCTGTGAAAGCACATCAGATACATGTAAACACAAATCAGTCACAAGTAAAAGGGCAAAGGTCATGATAAACCCAATTATTTGAGCAGTTTGAACCCACTTTAGATTGTCATCAACTGAGCTATGTTGTTAGCACCTGATGGGTATCATGTGATGACTGAACTTTGACCTCCTTTCAAGAGCAGGCCTACCTGAGCGTGTGAGGTCACGTCGCGATGAGGATGACAATGAACAGTCGGCCATGTTCTTGTAGTACCTCCAGAGGCTTTGAGTGGCTAGGGGTGGGGGCAGTGGGTAAATCTGGAGGGGTGTGACCTGCGTAGGGGGCGCGTCTGTATGCTGTGACATCAGCAAATATGTTGACGTTTTATTGATGGTTCCAGAATTTTTTTTTTAGAAAGAAAAAATAAAAAAAAAAAAAAATAAGAACAAAAAAAAAAATAAAAAAAAAAAAAATTAAAAAATAAAAAAAAAAAAAATAAAAAAATTAAAAAAAAAAAATTAAAAGAAAAAAAAAATTTAAGAAAAAAAAAAATAGTAATTCCATGAGATTAAAATTTGTAATTTTACGAGACAGCTATAAACACAGGAGATTTCTGTGACCCTTGACCTGGGTCAAAGTTTAACTTATTTTTTTTCTCGTAAAATTACGACTATTAATCTTGTAAATTTACGACTTTAAATCTTATAATATTACAACTTTTAATCTTAGTTTTTTTCCCAATGTGGCCCAAATACGCCGTCACACTCATACGCTGTTGTACATTAGTCACCTGTAACTGCCACACATTTTCCCCCCATTTTTGATGATTTGATTTCATGATTTGGAACAAAAATCCTTTACCTGACAAATAATCATGTTTACATGTGTTATGTTGACTGTTAAAAAACATTGTGTAAATGATACATAACACAAAGTAAAATAACATTTACTGTGATAATTTCTCTACTATGGTCAATGTTTGGCATTTACCCTTTATTTGTAACTATTTGAGAGTGAAATTTAAAAAAGCAATGTATATAAGCAATATATCTGATACCTGATACTAAGTATCAGTATCACTGTTGCCAACTTTGGCTGTCCTAGAAGTTGATAGATGACGTCATGGTCCAATTTGCATACTATTTGCATATGCTGTTGTAAAATGCTGTAAGTGAAATGCACAGCCCTGTAGGAGAGACAAAAAAGTGTGTAAACACCTTCACTACATTTAGAACTACAAAAATTGGGTCTTGATTTGCTGATTCAAAAGTGCAGGCAACGTGCCTGACAACAATTGGACCTTGCGCACAACTAGGCTGCTTTTCCAAAACGAACTTCTGGAAGGTTCGCCTGTGGATGAGAGCGGAACTTTTAAATGTGTGTTAATGTTTCAACTCGAACGATTAGCTGCTTGCGCGACTCGTGAGGACGGGTATGAAGTGTTGTCGGTTGTGTTGTTTGTAGCGTTATGCAGTGCGGCTGGTCTTTCTTGGGTCCACTCGAGTGGACGAGTTATGTCAACAAACGCGTCAAGGTTACGGCGGGAAAAGAGGACGAGTTTGACGGCTGGCTGCTGACTGTGGACCCCGTGTCTGCCAGGTAAACATTTCCCCGCTCCGTGCGGGTTAGGACAGGGAAACACGCATGCGCTAGGCAGGGGTCCCCCAGGCGGTTGCCCCCCCCATGAGCACACGAGGCGCCCGCAGTTAAAATGTGAGAAAACGGAAGTAATTACTTTCTGAAATGCATAATGTGAGTTGCGGATGCCACCATGTTTTGTTGATGTTCTGGTAAAGCACGCGTATTCGGGTTTGGCCATTTTCATTTAGTAAAAATAACTCGTAAAAACGCTGCAGACAACCTTGTGCTCGTAAGTTCATTCTACATGAAATGATTTATATGTTAACATGTAGTAATCTACACTGATTTCTGTTCGAATGACGTTTTGCTGATGTAACGTCAACTTTCTTCATCTTACACTGCTCTTTGATCGGTTTTCCAAGGCTTTTGGTTTTGTCCTGTCCATTGATCTTGAAAGCAACGTCTTGTGTGGTTCTGGCCTGTTCCGTCGCAGCCTAGTCTTGGTGAAGTTCAACACGGGGGGCAGGGCCAGCGTGCAGGTGGTGATGGGTCATGTGGTGCAGCAGGTGGAGATTCTACAGGAAGCGGACCAGTCCACAACCGAGCATCTGCAGTCGCTCTTCCTGCCATCGCAGATCGGCAGTCTGGAGCCGCAGGAGCGTCTGCGGCGCCGCTCCAGAGTGCGGCAGTGGTTGGAGAAGAACCGCATTCCTGTGGATGAAGAGGGGGAAGAGCTTAAGGTGGCGGGGGCACTAACAATCGTCTCCCCTTATGGATGTGATGACTGCAGCAGCTCCAATGAGATCATCCTAGACCGCATCCAAAAAATGTTGCACCACCTGGACTGAAGCATTACAACACGTGTTCACCTGTTGATGGAGGAGGTGGCCACACCTGATGTTCTTTACAAAATAAAAGAAAACTTTCCAGAGTACAAGCATGTCAGCTGTCAATGTCACTCGTGTGTTTAAGGCAACAAAAAAGTTTTATTTTGAAAGGGATATTTTTGCAATGTCTACGGCAGGGGTGGGCAAACTACAGCCCGGGGGCCACATCCGGCCCCTGAGGTGTTTTGAATGCAGCCTGCCAGATGCTTCCAAAGTGTTACATAAACTTTTAACATACAAGCTGGCAACATGACTTGCAAGTCGTCAAGAGTCAATCTGAGACATCTTTTTGATGGTTTAAGTAGCTTTTCACATGCATCGACCAAGACAACTACCTCTACCCATGGTGCCAAAAAAACAAGTGAACCCATATGTGACACAACAGAACAACAAACCTACCTAATGCACTGTCTCGGAAGTTAAAAAAAAAAAAAAAAAGCGGGGACGTCGACATACGCCTGAATGGTCAAAATTTTAGCATTCATAGTTCAGATTATATATCCTGGGTGTCTTAATCAGTAAAAAAAAAAAACTGTAAAATTCAATTTCGTTATTTGATGTGGTCTGATTAAAGTGCTCATGAAAAAAGCGATACAACAAGAACACACAGCAAATTGTAAAATACTTGTATAAATAAAATAAGACATACTTCCAGGTGGACTGTTAAATTTATAGCATAAAATGTGTGCGTCTATAAAATATGTTGTCTGGCCCCCTGGCCACTTTTGTAAAGTCAATGCGTCCCACGAGTCAAAAAGTTTGCCCACCCCAGGTCTATGGCATCAGTCTATGGCAACAGTCATGTTTGAAAAGGACTAAAGGGACCAATCAGAGGGTTGGTTGGTTTCAAGGAACCTTTTTAAGAGCCAATGATGACATGACTAGGTTGTTGTACACAGTGAAATAATGCGGTTCTAAATGGGTTCTAAGCGGGTGTGAACATAATCACTTATCATTTTTTGCGAGTGGGGATGCAAAGTCGAGCACAAGCACCAGTGAGTCCCTCCTCAGTGAGACGGATCAAGTTTATTCCCTTGTGTCAAAGAAGGCCATTCACCAACAGAACCAACATCAGTCTAACACAGTACCTCTTTGGTTCTGTTGCTTCTGGTACCGGAAGGCTCCAGACCACTACGTTTCAAAATAAGAGCACGTGATGTTTGTCAGTCCGCATCGGAAGGCCTAACCCGAGCGGCTGTAGTGTTAGCTTGTCTAGCCCCGCTTCCTCACAGTGCGGGGGGGCTGTCCAGCAAGGAGGGGTGGCTCAGAGACTCTCTCTTGTAGGTCTTGGGGGGCAGCTTGGGGACACTGTGGCGAGGGGGCACAGGGGGCCCATCCAGCGGGAGGACAGGGAGGGGTGGAGAAGGGAGGGGCATCTTTCTGGAGGCGGGGGATAGGTTGATGGAAGGAGGGGGTGAAGAACATGCGGTGGGGGCGGAGCTAAGGCAGGATGTGGAAGGGAAAAAGGCCTGAGTCAGCAGCTCACAGCGGGGACGGCCCTGCGGAGGAGGAAGGAGGTGCAGGGGGGAGTTGAGCGGCTCTCGTGGGGGCAGGAGGGGTGGGCTGTCAGGAGGCGACGAGGACGACAAGGAGGAGTAGCGAGGGGGGAGGAGCTTACAGGTAGGCTGACGAGGCGGGACGGCGGGGGGGCTGTCCAACTTGGATGTCATCTGAGGAGAAGACACACAAGAGAAGGTTGACTGAATGCACTTTAAAACACCTGCCACACCTCAGAACCCCCAGAACCTTAGACAAAGACGACTCTGCTGGAGCGGACTCTGGTCGTCTTCGGGGCGGAACCGGCGGAGGAACGGGAATGTCTTCAGGAACGCGACTGAAACTCACCATGGACGAGACAGAGGATGACCCTGAGAGCAGCGTGGACAGACCACAGTCAGAATAAAGAAACATAACCCAAAAGATCACCAAAAAACCCTGTGATGGAGCCCAATGGAATACAACAGAACCGGGTGGGACGTGACATTGGATCTGAAGAAAAAAGAAAGTTGGTATTGGCACACGATGACGTATGAAAGAAGCATCAAAACAGTCGGGTCCAGTGAACAACCTGCAACCTGAACAGACGCACGCACACACACACACACAAGCTCCCTGGCTGCAAAGACTGAGGGTTGCCATGGAGATGACTGTTACTATGGAAACCAGGAGGGGGAGGGGGGTTTTATACTAACGTGGGCCGTGAGGCAGTATGACCGGGCCAAAGATGGCGTCGCCAGCTGCAGAAGGGAAAGGAGACAAAAGCATGGGGAAGAGTAGCTAAGCAAACATTACCCTCTGGAGAATTGAAACAGAAAGTGGAGAATTGAAGCAAGCGTGTCATTGCTGAGTTGCCATAGAGTCTTTGGACTTGTAGCAATAGGCGGGCTTACTGGAGTGGAAGGGGCTGCTGGGGCCCTGTGGCGAGTCGAACACGCTGCCTACGTCGGTGGAGCTGGAAGCTGCCGAGGTAGGGGGCGGAGTCAGCGGCGTGCATGGTGAGTTAGGTGCGGAGACAGCCCCGCCGTCTGCCTCGCTGTCGGGGATGCGGCTGTAGCTAATCTTTCTGGGCTCGTTCTGCAGCGGCGTCGGGTGACGCATGGTGCTGGGCCTTGCCGAGGTGGGACGAATGCCCGGCGACTTGAGAGGGCACGTGTACTTCTTGGCCTGCGGGTGGAGACAGAGCAGCAGCTAGTCGTGACTGACATTGTCAGCATAGCCGAACAGGAAGTACTCACGAAGCGTGGTAATGAGCGAGCGTTGCGAGGCTCGATGAGGAGAGACTTGTTGAAGAGATGGTCAGTGAAGTCCTTCTCGCACATATCCTCCATCGGGTTGAGGTTCTCAAAGAACTTCTGCTCCACACAATGCGCAACAGGCTCTTTAAACATGTGGCCATCAGAGCAAACAAAAAGTCACGCAAACAAGACTGACCCTGATGTCATTTTCCCCTCTGAGGCAGTACGGCTGGTTCTGGTACTGCTGGATCTCCCCTGTGATCTCAGCCACTTTTCTTCTCTTGCTGAAGTTGATCAGGTCTTTCCCATGTCTATGCAGGAAGTCGGGGTTTCCCTCCTCTGTCTTCAGGATGTTGGTCAGGTAGATCCCTGTCACACAAACCTGTTAGCTGACCTCTGACGCCCCTCCACAGATCAAATCCTTTCAAGGGGTCATACCAAAGAAGGGGACACAGGGGGGGTTAATGGAGCGCAGTTTGGCCAAGTACTTCTTGTAATGGTCTTCACTAAGCTCGTGAGCCTCCTCCAGGATTTTCCTCTGCCGACTTGGAATTTGCTGGAATACAAAAACACAATATGAAACCAGAAGTCGTAAATACTCGCACCACAGGTTGTCTAGGCGGCGCACTGGGGACCTCGAAGGTGTGGTCCAGCCTGTAAACGGGGGAGGAGTTCATGGCGCTGACCACCTCCAGGACGCCATTGAAGTTGTTGAGTTCCTGAAAGACCTGAAGGATCTCTATGATCCTGGACACGACCGCCACACGTTCTTCCAGGTTCTCTGTCTCCACGATGCACCTGCACAGACAGCAAGAGGAGGTTGGAAGACATGTTGCTGGTAGCGATAGAAAATAACTCACTGGTGGCAGACTCACTTTTCAAACCACAAGGTCAGGTTGGTGGTGTGTCGGATCATCCTGAGCAGGTTTGGAGAGTGGATCTCTTTGTCCTCTTTGGTCCATACACTGCCTACCAGCTCTGACGGCTGCACTGATCTGAGCATCAAAACGTCAAAGGTCACACAGCTCCACTGTGGCCAAGGGGCGGCGGGAGATGTTAGCATTACCTATAGAAATCGGACTCAAGCAGAGTGAGCTGCCGGGCAATCTCGATTGGGTGAAGGGTCATGAGGTCAAACTGATCCATGTTTCCTGGCTTGCAGATGTGCCACTCGATGGGGGGAGGAGAGTTCTGGAAGGTGATGCTATGACTCGGCCCGCTCACCTGGACCTGCTTCTTCCTCTGGATGATCTTTGTGATCGACTCCACCCATTTCCTCATCGCCTTACCTGAAACACACACACACAATGATGTTCTCTGAATGTACGTGACAACCAGGTGCACACCTCTGACTGAGGCAATGAACTCCTCCAGTCGTCGAAGCAGGCAAGTGTCTCTCTCAAAGTCGTAGAAGTGATGTTCCACCCAGTGACGACACACGTTGAGAACTCTGCAGGAGGACATGTGAACAGGTGTTTGTGTTCACACGTTCCAGCTCGTGATATGAAGCATGTGAGGGCCTCCTGCATGGGGTGTCAATACCTGAGCTGGACTGGCTGTACAAATTCTTTGCGGAAGCGTTTCAGCTCAGCGCTGAGGGGCTGCTCTCCTCCTTCCAAGTGATCCACCTCGTTGGGCCTGGGCTCCGGGATCTCAAACCTGGACACGAGATAAGCTGACATAACAAGCATGATCTCAACTGCGTATCAAGGAGGGCGTGGGTAGAAGATGACTGACCTTTCAATGAGCAGGCCCAGCAGCTCCTGTGGTTTACAGAAAGATCTGTAGGTGGTCAGAAATGTTCGAACAAAGTTTGGATCTGAAGACAAAAAGCAAGAACGATGAGGACAGAGATCTCTCTAACCACCAAAATGTATGGTAGGCAGCAAAGTGACTCACCTGCGTACATGTGAAAGGTAAGCCTTTCAATGAGTTTCAGAACGGTGCCAGCCTTCACCACGGGGATCCCAGATTTGGACTGGACATTGTCTTCGAAGACAACATTCTCTTCAGAGTCGGGCTGAGCAAAGCGGTACACATCGGGCCCAGGAAGCTTGACGTGCTCGTCCTTGTCCTCCTGGAGTGTGGTCGTGTCCAGCATGCGCTCGAGCGTGCTGCGGTACTGCAACGAGATGAGTGCCGCCATCCAGCCGTTCTTTTCTTCCGCAGACTTGGCAGCAAACACCACACTGTTTCCATCCTTGAGGATGATCTCGAAGGCGTGGCGGTACTCTCCCTCCTTGTCGTCTTTGTCGTTGATCTGGACTTTACGCATGAAGAACTTTTCCTTCAGACGGTACTCAGCTGCAGATCCGGCGCCAGGGAGACGTGGCGGTCCATGGTTGCTCTTGCAGCAGATCATCAGGCCGTCAAACAGGAATATGTGCCGCTCATGTTTGGCGCCCACACGGGTCAGCGTACCCTCCATGATAAACTCGTTGCAACACTGGCCAATGTCCTTCCCCTCCCAGCCATCAATGTTCTTCTGGATCTCGTTCATCTTCTTGATGACCAAGTGCTTGCCCTTCATCTGATGGCTGTAGAAGCGGCACACCGACTCGCTGGGACCACAGCACAACCAGAGTGAGAGGACATGCTGATCTTTACCTGATTCAAATGTTGACAACCAGTCTATCCGGCTACACACTGTCTATTAGGGATGTCCCGATCCGATCTTCTGTCAATCCGCTATATTTTGAAGATCGGATAAGATGGGCTTGCGCAACGAGAAATTACTATTGTGTTGAAGAGAATTTGTCGAAAAAGTAATATATTCTAATTCACACCACAAATTGATCTATAACCATTTCAAATGATTAGTCATACCCTGAAGTATTGTAATGGTGGCTGAATAATTTAACGTCAGGATGGCCGTAATTCAGTTGGCCCTTTATTGCACGTGAACACAAAGCACTCAGTCCTTCAAGCAGACTTTTCACTTCATAGTTTTCTTATTCTACACACTTGACTCAAAACGCTTGCTCTAACCAGCATGCTGAACACCACTGCCCTCTATAGCCCACACACTAAACAGCAGCTTGGAGCAACACTATTTCATAGCACCCATCTCTGCCGCATTTTGCATGCCCATTTTTTCCAATTTTATATTTTATTGGATGGACATTTATTTTCACCAGGGACCTGACTCAAAGGGGTTTGTTCCAAAATCCAAACAACATTGTTGGCTTTGTAATAAAACGGTTGATCCAGCAATACTAGGGTGCATTATTTGAAATGCTTTGAAGAGTTATTTTTAAAACTCTAAATTGTCCAGGTATGAATGGTAGTTTGTGTGTGCACTACGATTGGCCGGTGACCAGTCCAGAGTGTACTCCGCCTCTCGCCCGATACAGCTAGGATAGGCTTCGGCATACCGGCGACCCTAATGAGGATAAGCGGCATAGAAAACAGATGGATGGATATTCAATTCCACAAATTTATGTTTGTAACAAAAGTTTAAAAAAGGATCAATACTGGATCACATTGGCAAGACTAAACGATCAGAAGCCAAAAAATGTTAATCGGGACATCTATACAGTCAATCAGGCCAAGATTTCACATTTGCCAACAGCATGGACAGTTTGGACACAGAACAGGATGCCAATGTCATCATGCATCACACTTTGAGGGAAGCCAAGTGGCCAGAGAAATCACTGTGTTCTGTGCGCCAAATGCAGGTTTGTCTGTTTCAACTGAATGCAAAACTTGTCACAAGCGCACACGTTTACCATCCACAGATCCTGGAAAGTTTAATATGACCAACCTCATCATGCATTTGAAGCAGAGTTGCAAAAAACAGCACAAGGATTTTTGGAAGACCAGGGCTCCATTAACCAATTTATGTTGTCTGGAACATTTGCAAAGCGTGAGAAATTACCACGGGACAGCAAAAACTAATTGGCTATAACAGAAAATCCCTTGACGGTGGTGAGTAAAGTCGAGTTTAAATGAGAACCTTGAGCGTTGCTACATTTTGCTTATCCACCCCTACATTGTGGATACAACCATACCCCAGACGCATAAAGAAGTAACCGAGTCAGTTTCTCTCATACCTACTGTTGCTCTCTATTACTCTCTGGTTGAGTAATATCACTTCATTAAGCCTTTTCTAACATTCCACAATACAAAACACGTACTAAAAGTATGCTTGATTTGAGCAGATACTAGTTGAATATCAGTATTGGCCGATATGCAAGGTCGGTATCACATGAAAAGTGAAAAAGTTGCATTGGGACACCGCTATATGATATACTGTCATGTTCTTTCATTCCATCTAAACATCACACTACTCTATACCGACAAACAACATAAATCTTCATGGGGTCACATTTGTCATGTGACCAAAAAGAACTCTGATTGGACAACGTCACTGAAAGGTCCGAGCGGGACACTCAGCGCCACAACGATATCATCACTGTCTACATTCACCTGCTGCTTGGTGATGTAATCACACACACGTAGTTCTATGAAAAAAACAAAGAAGAAAAAAAGCTGTTGTGGTGCGATGGTTTGAGGCCAGCCGGAGCCGCTAATCACTTTAGCACATAAACCCCTGAGGTATGAACAAGCTGTGTCACAAGAACCGCGCACGAGCAAAACCAGACAAGCTCACTTACATCTTCACATCCTGCTGTCAATCACCGTCAAGTGTCACAGCGACCACACGACGCGTGACGTTGAGTTTGACCGCAGGCGCTCCGCTCGCACTTCTTTTCTTTCTTGCTAACAGAACAATGAGCAGCACCTCCCTAACTCCTGACGCCACTTCCTCCTCCTAACGACCTACGACCTCAAAGCGGCCGCTCTATTTTGGTCCACCAGCAGAGAGGATGGGCGGAGTCCAACAGTGTGTTGGCCTCTTTGTTAGTTTTACTGAACTTTCCATACAGACCTGAGCCTCCTCTTGGCCAGACTGCGTGAGCAGATCCTCTCCATGCTGCTCTGCAGGTTGAGCAGCGCTGTGATGGCCTGTTTCAGACACTCCTTATCCTCCTCATCCTTGCTTTTCTCCTCCAGTTGCTACGGAGATGCATAGGGACACATGGCGGCACATTTGTGGTAGAATATGGATCTTTTTTAATTAAATGTATTTGTGTATGCCAGAGGTGTGTTACCTTGATGATGTCAAAGAGGTGCAGACAATAGTAAACAGGTGTGAGTAGCAGTCGAGGTAAGACGTATTGGACAGCCTCCTTGAAACCTTGACAGATGGACTAGGGACAGAATGAAACATTGTCTTCATCATCATCTTCATCTTGCATACGCAGGCACAATTGAGATGTCAGACGTCAGTGGGCGAGGCTCACCTGGAGGTGGAAGGCGGCTCCCGGCTTGGTGACCTGACTCAGGAAGTGTTCGTGGAAGCCGGAGCGCAGGATGTCCTGAGCGTATGTCTCGTAGGGGTCAAAGGCTAACTCCTGTCAACAACGTCACATGTCAAACACAATTAGCCCATCAGAAAAGCAGTGACCTTCAACAAAGGTCAAAGGGAGGCTGGAGCCTATCCTAGCTGATTTTGTGAAAGCTGTGAGGGAATTTGTATCAGTGCTAATGTTGCTTGTGCTAAACACATGCGACTGTGATAAGACCCCAACACAAGCTCTTTTTAATTATCTTTATCTATTTTTGTCTTTTTAAATCAGTGCCTGAGGATCTTAAGAGCTCTGCTGACGTTGTGCTGAGCGGCAGCCATGAAGCTCGGGAGACACTTCTTATTAGCATGCAGCTTCAGCTCACTGTCACACCACTCAGGTGTGAAATTTGTGAAGAGCCCAAAGACAAAACACTTCTGGCCTTCACAGAAAAAATGCTACGCGTTACACATCTAACATAGGGGTCGCAGAACAATAGCTTCATTTTGAAATAAAAGCACTGGCAAAGCAAGGGGAAGTAATTGGTCATGATTTTTCAGTTACTGTAGTTGAGGCAAAATGTTTCAAATATGGCACTTTTTCCATAACTTGTATTGCAGTATTTGTCTTTTTTGGCACAAACAGTGTTTATATGTTAAATGCATTCAGTGGCATCACAGTAGAAGAGGTATCGTGTGGTAATTAATTACACAAGATGCGACCAGGCATCAGTTTGAGGGAAGAGCTGCTGCCAATATTGGTATCAGTAGATATTGGTATCAGTAGATATTGGTATCAGTATTGAAGTGCTGGACGTCGATGTCGTAAAAAGCCAATATCGAGCATCTCTTTATTTTAAGAAGATTAATGTTGGTTTAATGTAAGTTGTATATCCATTTGACCACCAGGGGTCTCATCTCAGTGAGCCAGTTGGTAATGCAGACTTTTCTGGGGTCTGCCAGACAAATGCAAGAGAAGAAAACCTGTTGTCAGCCTCATCATGTTTGTGTACTTTACAAGACCACACATAATCCGTTTACATGCCTCGTGTCTGAGGCCTGCTCCATGGTTTGTTGCGATAGTGTTATTTTACTGGTGTGCTTCTATTTTGAAGGCCCGACTTTACTGGCTACTGTATCATGGACCAAAAGAGCTGCGGTTGTCAGTGAAGGCTCCTCTGCAGGATATACCGTCCTGTCTGGTAGGACCCCTTTATACACAATACTGCAGTGTTCTATTCACAAAAATGGGCCGGGTGTTTATGGGTTTGTCGGGGAGGTTTGTTGTGTTGCCTTTTTGTTACTACCTCTTCTGAACAGATTCATGTTGATGGGCTCACATTGCTCATTTAGTTTGATGCCGAAACATTCCCACACAAGGGCTGTGGCATTTGGCTTTCCACACAAATTTGCACCTCTCCCCACACACACACACACACAATACTCTTCAGCTGTGTGTGTGCTCGCGGCCCCCGCCTGCCCTTCCAGAGACAACGAGACCGTAAGACTGACAAGAGGGCTTACGTCGTTCAAGCTGTTGTTTAGGCTGAATCCCAATTACACCCTTTAGTCCTTCCCCTTTGTCTTACCTACCTCTTAAAACCAAGGACCAAGGTTAAGAAGCCACTAAGAAATGGGACACCAAGTGATTCATTTATTTCAAAACAACTCTAATACAGTGGCGTGAAAAAGTGTTTGGCCCGTTTCTGGTGCGTGTTTGTCACACTTAAATGTTTGAAATCATCAAATAAATTTAAATATTAGTCAATGACAACACCACTGAACACACAATTACACAAATGTAACTTTTTATTATCAAATGGAAAAAAAATTCAGACCTACATCGACCTTTGTGAAAAATGATTGCCCCGATAAAACATAACAGAGGTTTTCCCCCATTTATCTAACCACACCTTGGCCTGATCACTGCCAAACCAGTTCTCAATCAAGAAATCACTTAAATTAATAGTTCCTGACAAAGTGAAGTACACCAAAAAAGATAATCAAAAGCTGGACATCATGCTGGCCATGAGAGCCATTATCCACAAATGACAAAAACATGGAACAGTGGTGGGGGGTAGTCAGGCAACCAAAAATTAACCCAAGAGTGCAGTTATGACATCCAATAGGTCACAAAAACCTCACAACAACATCTAAACAACTGCAGGCATCAGTTGCCTCAGTTAAGATCAGTGTTCATGACTCCACCATAATTTTGCCAGAAAACATTTTGAAGATCCCTAAGACCTTTGGGAAAACACTCTGGTATTTAAAATTGTACATTTTTTGAAGATAATGTCCCATTACATCTGCCGTAAAAGAACTTGGTGGTGGTAGTGTGATGGTTTGGGGCTGTTTTTCTGCTTCAATACCTGGAAAACTTGCTGAGATAAATGTAACCATGAATTCTGCTGTCGACCAAAACATTTTGGAGGATGTCTGGGCATCTGTTTGTGACCTCAAGCTGAAACGAACTAGGGTTCTGCGGTCTGCAGACTTGGCGTGGCCTAGTCAAATTCCTGACCTGAATCCTATTGAGAAGCTGTGACATGACGTTAAAAAGATGGTTCATGCTCGTAAACCCTCCAATATGGCTGAATTACAACAATTCATACAAAAAATCCTCCACAATGATGTAAGACGGGGGTGTCAAACTCGTGCCATGGAAGGCCGAGACCCTCCAGGTTTTCATTCCAGCGAGTCACTGAAGCAGGTGATTTTAAAGGTCAACACCTCCTTCAATTTGAGGGAAGGAGCTCATCAATTAAAGCACCTGCTGGAGAAACTGATGGGGAGACAAAACCTGCCGTGTCTTGGCCCTCCATGGCACAAGTTCGAGACATATGCTTTAAGACATTCTTTGCAAGTTATCGCAAACGTTTGATTGCAGTTGTTGCTGCTAAGAGTGGCCCAAACACTTGTAGGGGTTGTAGGGGTGTAGGGTGTACACTGGTGTAGGGGGCAATCACTCTTTCATATAGAGCCATTTGGGTTTGGATTTTTCCCCCCCTAATGGATTGTGTTGTCATTGACTAATATCTACATTTTTTTCGTGATCTAAAACATTTAAGTGTGACAAAGTAAGAAAGTAAGTAAGAAATCAGGAATGAGGCAAACACTTTTTTACACCACTGTAAATAACAGCTTACAACAAGCACTAACATTTCAATGAAATAGAAAAACAATACAACAAACTTTATAAACATCAGCTTTATCAACAATTATTTCAAGGTTTAAAAACCTCGCCGTTTTGTCCTTAGTCTCCCTTTTGTCGTTGATGTTCTCTCTCTCTCGGAATATTTTGTAAGAATAGGATCTTGTTGCATTTTACTTTTTTGAAAGGAGGCAGTAAACTCACTATCCGTTCATGCCAGGGACGCTCCTCACTTTCTCTATGTAAAACGATACACTGTGAACAACAACTCGTGTTTAAAAGCAAAGTAACAAGCAAAAGGATCCTTGTTGTCAGCAGTAGAGTTTACTTCCTTGGCAGTACAATACTACAGCTATTGATCTAAGAACTTATGTGATTTAGGTTATTAATAAGAAAACCACAGAAATAGCTAAATATCAGCTTTTAAATTAAATTCTTAGAAGCTATTTTTGTTGTCATCATTATATTTGTCACATAAAAATGAATAACTGTTTCATTTGACTCATGACTTAGTTTGCACATGAAACGTGACTGCCACAAAATAGGTGTACAAGATGCCGACAGGATGACCGTTTCACACATGCGCAGAGCAGATCGTGTGTCCAGTAAGGAACAA
Organism: Oostethus manadensis; assembly: GCA_024372805.1. NCBI lineage: Eukaryota > Metazoa > Chordata > Actinopteri > Syngnathiformes > Syngnathidae > Oostethus > Oostethus manadensis. The sequence goes on from QODF01000076.1 coordinate 1,267,458, forward strand.
ATAGTGACCAGTGAATAGCACTGCTCAGGGCGACGTCCGCGCATAAGAGCCACTTCCAACAAGATCTTCTTTTTCACAAGTATGCAGGGACAGGAGAATGCAAAAATGCCACCAAAGAAAAAGATAAAGACTATTGCATCTGCATTTTCTTCTTGCTGTATTACTGATCAGCTTATTGATAGTACTCCAAATTTGCCTGTACAGTGTAGTGCATTGTATCTGTAAACGTTTCACATTTTGAACATTTCACTCATTTCACCACTGTGGGTCCCAGGGACTCAAAACCTATGAACATCACCATTTTCCATACTGGGAGTGCAGGTTTTGAATGGTCCTACAGTGCTGTGTGGTGTAGCAGAGGGCCGATGTCAGTTGGCTCATCTCCTGCAAGAATGATATATATGCATGATTGACACATCTGGTACAACTGTTAACTCATTGTAAATAAAATAATAATAGAAATAGCGTGCTAAAAAAACAAAGAGTGATGGTAAAAACTAAATAGACTGGACCACATTGAATAAACTTTGATAATGTGGTGTGCTGTCCACATACGGCATCTTTTATTTAAAGTAGCTCACTTCCTGACCATTGGTACTGCATGATGCGTACAAAAACATATCTCAATATGAGAATTATTGGTGGACTAGGGTGGCTAGAATTCACAGCAAACAGACCATACTATAATGTGCTGCGTTACATAAGTGATTAGATTGCTAATATAAAACACCAACATCCCAGTACAGTTCAGTAATGTCACAATACAACTTACTATTAACAGAATCGTTGTCTAAAAATGAATGAAACACAGTAGATTGTAGTGAATGTAGGTAGCTGTGTTAGCTGGCTTGTTATAACAAGTGACAACCAACAATACAAAACGTGGCAAATGTTTACGTGGAGTAGCAAATGATTGAATATCAATGAAACATGAGTGACATTACTGTGAAACTCAATAATTATGTTTGATTACTTACATTTATTGCTTCTTTCAGTCTCTGCTCTGCCGTCTTGCCAGTGGGAGTGCTGCATCCGAAGAAACTTCTCCTGCCCCTACATTTCAAATGTGGTCCTGGTTTTTAGGACTGTACACCCATTAGTCCTTTATCCCATGATTTAAGGAGAACTGGGACACCACTTGATTTAGGGTTAAAATAAGGGGTAAGGGGTGCAATTGGGATTCACCCTTAATGAAACCCAGGGGCTAAAATGTAGTACAGCGTGAACCTCTCTTCTTGCCTGTTTGGAGGCCAGAGAAGATAAGAACAGACACGTATGCACATGGCCATATATCAAGGCCAGCAAAATTATCAGAGTCAAGTTTCATTAATCGTGTGATTAATTAATTCATTGATTATTGCGAGATTGTTTACCTGAATGAGAAATCCTGCCACGTTTATCCTTCCGAAATCGTGCGACACCACTAGTGCAGAGTTGGCAAAACAAACCACCAAAGATCTCGTATTGACTACCGTCCCCTTGCAGGTTTTGAGAAAAGTAGCGAGGCCACGCATAATTTGCAGGGATTGGTTAAATAAGCGTAAATTGGCGCGAAATCTGGTTGTCATGTTGTTGTATGAAGTGAAAAAGTAGTTTGTCAGAAGGTTGTGTCTAGTGAGGACCAAGAATGAAAGAAGGTGACAGACCTCGGCCAGGTCCTCAAAGCAGCTGCCCACCAGTGGGTGAGGACTGCCATCGTCCGTCATCTCCACCGTGTCCTCGATGAGGCCAAGCATCTTGACCGTCACCTCGTGCACGTCGAGCACGCGGCTGAAAATGCTGTCCACGTCCTAAGGGGACAGCCAGTGATGAAGACGGCCATGACTATCGAGGATTTACTGATTACGTGCGGCGGCAGCTACTTACATGCTGCGAGAAGAGCATGGCGTTGGCGGTGAATCGCTCCCTGAAGACCTTGATGAGGAGGTCGAGCTGCCTCAGGAAGTACCGTCCATCGGCCATGAAGTTTCTAACAAGCTCGTAGTAACTCTGCTCCTCGTTGGTTGATGGCTCCTCATCCGTTAGCGGGAAGCCACTGATGTCCTCCTCGTCCTGGTGGAACATGTCCATCAACACCTGGACATGCCCGGGAGAACGCGCAAGGTTACAGCAAGGGTGTGTGAGAGCACTGCACGTGTTTGCGTATACCTTGTCGGCACACATGGCCACGGTAATGTCCTGCTGCGAGATCTCATAATGTCGGATGTTCCTGACGTAGTTCCCAGCCAGCTTGAGGATGTCAGCTGAGATGTACTCCAGCACTGCCACCATGTAGACTGACACCTGGTGGTCGATCTTGTAGCCCAGCACCTCCTGCAAATCACAGCCAGCCTATGAGGTGCCAGTGCGTGCTGAAGGCGCTGACGGTGCATGGTTGTAGGTCACACCTTGAGCAGCGGGTGGATCTTGTCAACAGGCAGAGCCAGTGGGTTCCGCCTCTTCCTCTTTTCAATGGCAGCCTGAGCATCAGCGATGGCCCACTTGTCAATCGGGTGTGGAAAACTCTTCTGGACCCGCTCCTGATCAAACATCATCAAGTCATCTGAGCTGCTGTGTGTGCATGTAGGTGTGCATGTCTGTAGGCGTCTCACCTCCACATCCTGCACACTGCGAGGTAGAGCCTGACACAGCATGCTGAGCAGCAGCAGTATCAGCTGTTCGATGTATTGCAGCGCCTCCTGCTGGGATACCAGGTTAGGATGCACCTGTTTTAGTACCTGAAACACACGCATACGGTGATAAATTGTCATCCCCTTACGAGAAGCTGTTCGGAGAGTGTTCTGGCTGTAAGCCCTCTCCATTTCCTGTCAAGTTCTGATGTTTCAGCAAGGTGGCGTGACGTCCCACCTTTCACCCGATGCGCTTCTGGATCTGAACTACAGAACCAGGAGTAGCTGACGCTTGGACGGAGAACGTGCATGTGCGTTACCTTGTCCAGTGAGGGTACGAGAAGGCCTCTCCATTTGGGAGCGTTTTCCTCGCTGAAGAAGTCGTACTGCAGCTGGGCCGCCTGCATGGCTGATGCAGCGGGACCGACGAGCAGCTCTTGGCCGGTTTACATGTATGCTGTGTGCGGCTGAGAGGGTCCTGCAGGGCAGGCGAAAGGGAGAGCCTCAGAACATCTAGCGGGCTCGGCCGCTGTCAACGCCACCATCCTCCACGCCAGATGTGACACAGCTAGCAGTTAGCTCGGCAGCTAGCGGCTAATGGAGGCTGTTTGTGTTCACCGGGAGGATAGTATGCGGAACGCTAGCCGCTTCATGCTACCACCTTGCTGCTGGATGTGTTATCCTGTTCGCTTGTAGTCCGTCGGGATAAGGTTAGTAGCCGTTAGCAGCCGGCAGTCGGTCCATCAGTAGCGGCTTGGTGACGTGAGCGATACCGGTTTACGTGACTCGGCGGTCCAGTCTGTCCGCACCTGCCTGTAGCCCTACTTTCTGGCCTCCGAGTGTCCGCTTCCGCGGCTCAGAGTCCCGGACGCTCTGCGCCAGTCAAACACTCTCCACTCGGACGCCCGGACACTGCTCACCGCTGTTGGATGTCTGTTGTTGTGACTCGGGTGTGAGCTACTCAACTGTGGAGCTGCTGCGCATGCGCGATGACGTCTGTAAGCGCATGGGCTGTGCTATCAGCACATAAACAAGCTGCTCCCGGTGGTCAACAACGGTACTGCCACCTTTCCATCGACACGAATAAATCACATTGTGGATTCTCATCCTAACATAAAACCATTTATTCATTACTAGTGCAATAAAATAACTGACCAATGTGTTCAATCAGGCAGGAGAACACGTTAGTGTTGATAAATATTGAACTAAAGATTTACAGAAATTCATAAAAAAAAGAATTACAGTAGGTTGTCTGAGATAAGCAGAGAAATACAATCAGGTTGTTTTGTTCAAGTTTTTTCATTGGTTTATTTACATCAGATGCTTCATTCATTAGAGGGCGCTGTGGCACCAGGACAAGAGGGGATTTACTGGGCAAGGGCAGGGGTTTGTACCACTAATAAGTATCAATGTACTGAACTACTGTAGTGACAAAAACGATCAGCTGTGACCCACCTGTAGGTCACTCTTAACCTGAACAGAAAACCACTTGGTCAACATTTTGACATGATGGTGTACAGTCCCTTTGATTGGCTGTGGCGACCCCCTAACGGGATAAGCCGAAAGGACAAGAAGAAGAAGGAGGTCTACAGTCTCTTTGAGAGGCGTGATGGTGAACGATTAAAGGTGCTGCATTGTCCTAGTAACTGCATGTATGCATGTCATGCACACTATTTGAGCATTAAATAAGATAAAGAAACTTCCCGATGATGCCTCTTTCTAATGTGTCATGTTCCTGTGAGTGATTAAAACAATATTTGGTACAGTTTTATCTACATAATTTATACATAATTGTTTCTGTGATGTCTCTGAGCACACACACAAACACTCGCACACTCACAAGAAGGCGAAGGCGCAACAACGCTGCAGTATTCCTGTCAGGTCAATGGCTAGTTCTGTATGGTAGGTTCAGTAGCAGGACGTTACCATGACAACCGTGCAAACAAAAGAGAAGCTTTTTAACTAATTCACGTATTGATGTTGGTGGACCACACTCAGCAGGGGACACTGATGGGCCTCCATAGAAACACTTCATGTCAACAGCGGGCCGGCCGGCAGACCACGCAGGAGAACTCGGTCCAGACACCGGATCAGACGGATGACGCACGCACCGCTTTGGAGCGCAGGTGTCCCGAGTGGCTCAGAAAGGGGAAGGTGGCGCCAAGGCAACCGGAAGCCACGCTGAGACCCAGACTGGCCCAGGCACAGCGGATGGACCAGCCGTAACCGTGATCCACGTCATCTGGAAGCCCGTAGATAAAAGGAGGGTTCCTGGATAGGTCGTAGGTCACACTGGCGGCATAAGTGCACAGAGAGATGGTACAGAAGATCCCTGTGCAGAAATCGGACGCGCCAAACGTCCACAGAAAGGAAAGATATGAGGACAAGGCAGCATGTTGTTGTAATTCCCACCTGCCACCAGCAGTGGGCGCACACACATACCTGCCATGAGGAAGAGAAGTCCAGACACGTGCTGCGTCAAACTGCCCTCCCAGAAGAAGCCCACTGACGTCACGATGCTTCCACACAGGAGGACCGCTGCAGCCATGCCTAGGAAGCCCGCCGTGATGCGCCGCAGGTCTGATGGTCACATGAGCAAATACACAGTGTGTTACCATGGCAACCACATCCACTCTGCAGAATAGTGTCATGGCGTGTTTCCATGGCTACTACATGAACACTGTGGAGGTCGCAAATGCTGTCCGGGTGTGTGTGCGAGTGTTAGAGTGCGAGAGAGACTCACGCAGCAGGTGCCACTCGTCCTGTTGGATGGTTCTGGTCAGGTTCAGAGGGATGTTTCTCAATCTGATTGGCTGAGAGAAATGATACTTGACCGCCGTGCAGCGCTCTGCGATACCTGCACACACACATACACACATGTGACCACCAGCAGCAAAACAGAACCACGCTAAACCACTGTAGTAACATCTGGCAGCAGTGTGAAAGCAGACTGACACTGGGACGGAATCGGACCTCGGTCGATGAGCTTGTCGATGTCGGCATCGACGCCACGAAAGTAGCACTTCCTCCACAGGCCTGAGTGCGTGGAGAAGAGCGGCCTGCCACACTCGGTCTCTAGGATTCCCATTCCCAGGATGGCGCGCCAGTTTTCCAGGAGCTCCTCCTCTCTACTGCCCACGTGCACAGGCTTCATGAGCGCCACGTCGCGCGTGCTCGTGTCCACCAGGGGCAAGTGGTAGATGGGCATTTCGCGGTTTTTCTGGTCGTTGGAGTCAGAACCGTGCCGGTCACAGTTGTCCTTGTGGCGGCGGGTGTCTGTCTCGTACCAGTGGTCGGTCCCGATGGCGGTCACGAGCAGCAGCAACGAGAGCGCGCTCAGCGCCAGGCTCACCGCGGACACCGTCACCGTGGCCGGTCCGGCTCTCATCGTGGGCCCGAAGGAGCCGGTCCCGGTGCCGCAAGTACGGTCGTCGATGCCTTTAGCGGCCATGTTGCGCTGCCATCGTCGCGCCACCGAGCCGCTTGCCCTCTAGAGGAGCTCTGCCTGGCGCCCACTGGCGGCTGAGAGACGTCAAGCTCTCGTCTGACACGAGAAAAGCCGACGACACGACCTTCAAAGTAAAAGCTGGAAGCCGCGCGCACATGTGCCTGTGTGCGCGCGTGCGGCCACGACAGTGAAAACACAAGATTGCCAGTCACATGGCGGTCACGTGAAGCTGGACTATAAGACGTTGAAACGCACAGTCCACCGCTACCCGCTTAATATTCCGTCTTTTATTTTGTACGTGTTCGGACGTACGTGCGTGCCGTTATTTCGCCTGACTCGTGAATGGCGGATTGGGCGGGACTGTTACACCAACAAATGTTTTGCTTGTTTTGTGTGGTCTTCTTTTTCAGTGTCTCATACACGTGACGGGAACAGGAACTGTCTTAGTCCATCCTCATTCCAGCCTAATGGTCAAGGTGTCTTTCAACGAGAATGTCCACCATTCAGTTCATCAATTATTCAGAGACGTCCCCGCTGCTGCTTCCTGTGACAAAACCACCTTCTCAGCCTCGCCCCTGTACACACACATCCACGCACACACAGTACTACTAATAACATGTTTCATGCTGGCTATGCGTTGTTATGTCCTAAAGCTACAGCGCTACCTGCCGATACAACCATGAAGTCCATGAACTCGGCATCATCTCACAGATTCTGTGCGTGCACGTCAAGGTCGTTCCGCTTTTATTGCTTTCTTCTCTCACACACACACACATTCTGATCAATATGGTCGGCTGTTTCCCACGATCCTCAGCTTGTGTGTGTGTGTGTGTCAGCAGATTATCGATTGACCTCCTGAAGCTCCATCAGCATGAATCAACTTACAGGTTGTGTGTGCGTTTGTGTGCTAAAAAACAATCATTGTGTTAAAGTGCTGCAGCAGCACAAGGTCAAAGGTCAGTCCAAGGTCCCCGATGAATCATCAGTCTGATGTGACCTTGTCGGCGTCACGCTTGCTTTTCTTGCTTGTGGTTGTTCACTAAAGTTGGATGATGACGTCCACTCCTAATGGTGAGTCATCTAACATGGCGGTATAGTCCTATCCTGAATCCGCAGATCCTACTAGAGGTAGGTCAGAAAAAACGCGGGTCAGGGGGCTGTCCATGCAGGCACTGCTGGCGCCAGGTGGTACGGTCTGCAGCAACATCCCTGGGGTCTCGGGTCGGATTTTGTACTTCTTTGATGAAGTTTTCAGTTGGTCTTTGTAGAGCTTTTTCTGCCCTCCAGCAGAGTGTCAGCCAAAGTGTGGGGCACTCTGCAAGGTGCTGTTGGTCCCTGTGAGCATTTTAGAATGGGAGACAAGATCAATGGGGGACAAGTATATGGAGCTGATATTAGGACCTGATGTGACAGCTGTAAATTACCCTTGGCTTCACAGCTGGAGAGGAGGGTGGTGATGCAGAAGGCTTGGTAGAAGCCAGCTTTGTGCAGAGATGGATGTTGTTATTCTGAACCACACTCTAAATTACTGTCCATTTTTAAAAACAGGGAACACACAAAGATATTTCTTTGGTATTGGCTGTTGGTGTGGACCGTTTACAGGTCCGTTTCATGCGTCAAATCTGTTACTGTTACATTTAAAATGAAGGGATCTCAGATTTGATGAAATATGTATTGTAAAGAAATGTTGACAAATACAAATAAATACTTATAAAAGGCAAGCGCCACTTTGATATTTTGCAAAGCAAGCCACACTGAGGAAAAATATATATTGTTTTGGGTTTTTTTATAATGACTTTAACAAAAAAAATTAACATTCTAAATAACATTCTACATTTTCTTCACAATATTACAAGTTTGTTCCTGTAAAAACTGCAACTTTTCTTCTCATTAATAATACAACTTTTTTCTCTTAATATTTTGACTTTATTCTCAAGAAATTATAGCTCATTTTTTCAAATGTTGCTGTTTTGAAATTTTCCAACTATTTCGGCTTTCTTCTTGTTGATTTTCTCCTCATAATATCATGCCTTTTTTACCATAATATTTTGACTTTAAATCCATAATATTATGACTTTTTCCCCTACCAAATTTTCCATAAATGACTGCTTTATTTTGTTTGATTTTCATAAAGACTTTAAAAAGATCTTTTTTCACCCTTTTCTCTTATATTTGAGATTTATTTTACTAAAATTATATATTTTTTCTCACAGTATTACAACATTATTCTCATAAAATTACAACTTTTAAAAAAGTGATCTCCAATATGTCTCCAAAAAGTGCATACTCCAGCTACAAAGTTGGTGCACAGTCTGAGCGCCAGTGGACCGGTGGCGTACGCACACTTTTTATCTTGATGCGTGGTTTCTACATTTGGCCCCTGGAGTTTGTTTCAAAAGTGCCATTTTCATGGGAGTGATGCAGCAATTAGCTCATCTTAAAAGCATTATGATCCATGTCATTTTTATTGGCAAAGGACTGGATTTCAGGTGCCTCTTTTTGTCCAGAAATTCATTCTGCATAATCTGAGTAGCCCTTTGTCCCCCCCCCCCGCAGAGCTCTCTGTGCATGATGCTGCTAGATGAGGGGATCCTTGAGGTCGCCTGATGCAAGTTTTGGATTATGTGTTGGAGTTGTCATCAAACCAGTCTTAGTGGTTCTTACTCTTGTAGCCCACATAAAGCTGATCTCATAATGATCTACTATTGTCCATGGTAATGCCAGGTGAACTCAGGGAAAACTCCACAGCCCCTATCAGGAAAGTATTTTCCTACCATGGGAATTGCCAGGCAAGTGCAGTCTAGTCAACTCTTTTTAGGCCCTTGCGGCAGTAGGGGAGAGCATCACTTGCATGTGCACCTTAGCCTTATCAAACAGTGATATGTCTAGCATTCTCCACCTCGCATAGCACAGGTAATGAAGATGTCTCTGATGTCACTACGCTTCACAATGAGATAATCTGTCAGGTGCCCATGTTTGCAAAGAGAGTGCATACTTGGACGTCTGCTGGAAGATGGTGTTTTTCAAGCGCAGGTTATGGTCTGACCAGAGAGTGAGTAATCTTATTCTGTTTGCATTAGCCTGGCCAATTTTCCTACTCTGACATTGAAATGCCCAAGGAAAAAGATCTTGTCGTTCTAGGGATTCGTTGTAGAGTTTATCCATCTTGGATGGCAGGGTTAGTACATTAGCACCGAGAAGTGTGGCCTGTGGAAAATTATTCTGAAACAGGACATTGTGGAGGGTTATTAGTGTTTCAGTTAGGGCTGCTAAAGAAGGGACTGTTTTGTCTGATGAGCGATTAACGTGCGCACGTCCTGTTTGACCCTTGGCCCACTCCGTAGTTTGAGGAAACGCAGCAGCGTTATTTGTTCTGCTGTGAGTTCAGTTGTCATGAAGTTCGTTGCCTCTCCGTTACCAGGGAGCAGCTATTTTTTTATTGTAATTTATACAGTGTTCCGTGGCATACAACTCTCCCAATCAACAAATGTTTTTTTTTAGATGCGAGCCGTCTCTGGGCTGATTTTTTGCATTAAACTGCTGGTTAAAATTTAAGCTAGGAGCTCTTACGGGCAGGCATAGCTGGGGACAGCTATTTGGGGGCTTGTGCCAATGAAAATGAATCTAAATAGCATTAGCAGCGTGCTAGCTAGTCTTAAGGAAATATTTTCAACACATCATTAAAATATATGTACATTATAGTGATCGCATTTTTCTTGTTTATAATGTATGTGCAAAACTATGACAGGAACAACATCAAATTAAAAGCACTAAATGAATACACGCCCACTATCCACCAGTACCAGCCTGGGCTTTGTTCTCAGGAAGATGCACCAACAAATTTGCACATTAGCACTCAATAAGACCAAAGACAACAAAGTCGGGTGCAAAAATAAACATGCTTCTTGTCTTTTTTCACTCAGAACCTGCACATCGTCATTGGGCGTTGTTAAACGCGCCTTACATTACAGCGGTGAAAGTAAAGTCATCCAGCCCGAGTTGCACACACACAACCGCACTAGCTGGCTACCCCGCTAGTTTCCATTCACACTTCTTAGTCCTTTGTGTGGCCCCCACGTGCTTGTACTGTGAGACTGTGCTGGGAGACACATCAAACCTTCTTGCAACGGTACGTATTGAGGTGCCCTCCTGGAGGAGTTGGGCTACTTGTGCAACCTCTGTAGTGTCCAGGTAGACACCATGCTATCAACCATCTATCTATCACCATGCTATCATGCTATATTCATGTTGATCCAAGTCAAATGAAAAACTACAGCAGTAGAAAGTCAGTCAGTAAAAAATCAGCCAAAAGAGATGAGGAGTCAGTGGCCTCAACCTGGGAAACCATTCCTGTTTTGGGGTCTGTCTCATTGTTGGCCCTCTGATGCACCATTAACAGCAAAGCAGCTGAAATTGATTAACAACCCCCTCTGCTACTTCTGCTGTGTGGAGGGGGTGGGGGTGGGGGTGGGGGGGGATGAAGTACATATACATGTTCATGAATGTGAGTGTGATTGGTTGTATGTCTTTGTTTGTCTATATCTGCCCTGCAACTGACTGGCGACCAGTCCAGGGTGTACCCCGCCTCCCGCCCAAAGTCAGCTGGGATAGGCTCCAGCATACCTGTGACCCTAATGAGGATAAGCGGTATAGAAAAAGGAATAAATGAATGAATGTGCATTTGTATACATATATATATATACGTATATATATATATATATACACCATAAATACCACCATAGCTGTCATATAGGTTTCCCGCTAGGAGCTCCCGATACTTTCATGTCCGTCCCCGTCACCAGAAACCCCATCGCTCCCAGACATTCACAAATGTGAAGTCCAGTATAAGGTTTATTATGGTTGGAGGTAGATACATACGGAAGCACAGTTTTTAAAGCTCACTTTTCTCTGTAGCACAATCTTTACCATGATGAGGTAAACACTGTGGTGTACGTAAGCCCCATGCCGACCAGTCCCCCATTCTGGTTACAGGCGGCTGTCAGGTGTTTGGTCTTTTAAGGCCCGCTTATTGTGCATCACCAGAGCATTGCTTTTCTGTCAGGGTGTTCTCCCTTATTCTTTGCCTAAATAGGCTTATCGCTTAGGCGGGCGTCAGGGAGTGTGCACACCAAGTAGGTGGCAGGAGCTGTAGACAGAGAGTAGCAAGCCGAAAGCGACATGCAACATGCATTACAAATATCTCTAAGCTACTGCACCGCTGCAACAGATGGTTCACACACACCATGGTCCCAGATCACACACACACACACTCAACTAGCTATGTGAAAGTGAAAACATTGTTTTGAAGAAAGTTGATTGACAACTGTGTGTGCTATGGTAACAAGCTGCTTCAATCAGTTGGTCAAGTGAAATGCTCCTCTGTCCTTTCATTATTCCATTTTCAATGCCGCTTTTCCGTATAAGTGTCGCGTTGGTATGGTGGAGCCTACCCCAGCTGACTTCAGGTGAGAGGTGGTGTACACCTTGGACTGGTCGTCACTCAATCGCAGGGTACATATAGACAAACAACCATTCACACTTGCATTCATCATTCATCCCTATGGACAATTTAGAATATGCTCCTCTGTAGTGTGTGTGTGTGTGTGTGTGTGTGTGTGTGTGTGTGTGTGTGTGTGCGTGTGTGTGTGTGTGTGTGTGTTGCCCACGCAGCCTTCATCTCAGAGCTTGTTAAGAGTTAGTCTGTTTAGCTGTGCTTGTTAGCGATCTGCTGCTCCTTACTACACACACACCCCCACGCACGACGCCTGCTGGCATGATTTAACAGCCAACCCCCTGCAAAGAGCCAAGGCAACCATCCCTGCAGTCATTATTATTATGTGTGTGTTTCTAGCATGCTAACATCGTTTTGTCAGGGGAGATGGGGTTAAATATGCCTGAAATGAAATTCAAAATTATTCCTCCTTCCAAAGTGACAGAATACATTTAAAGGGCGTTTCCCGATGACATGCCAACCACACGTTCAGGTGTACCTAATAAAGTGTCCAGCAAAAGCAGGATTCCTTTGAGGAGGACGTGAAGTCAAGCGACCTCCACTCTGCCTGAATAATTTATGCAACAGCACTGCGGTCTAATGGGGGGGCTGCAGCAGCTGATAAAAATTTAAACACGTACTTTGGCTTGTTAGCTAACCTTAAGTCGGTCTTCACGACCTTTCACCTCCCAGTTGCCCATTCTGCTGACTTAGCACAAATGTCAGCACTCACGTACATGTGCTGAATCATTTTGTTTGTTGTAGGTAAATATGTCTGATGGGGCATCACGCATGAAAATGTCCATTTGAGGAAAGAAGAAAGGGTGTGGGCCGCAGGGTGTATGAATGGGTAGCACATAGGCCTCACAGTCAGGAGGTTCAGGGTTTGAATCTCCGTTGGGCATCTCTGTGTGGAGTTTGCATGTTCTCCCCGTGAGTGCCTGGGTTTTCTCCGGGTACTCTGGTTTCCTCCCACATTCCAAAAACATGCATGTTAGCTTCATTGGCCACTCTAAATTGTCCATAGGTATGAATGTGAGTGTGAATGTTTGTTTGTCTATATGTGCCCTGCGAAATGACTGGCGACCAGTCCAGGGTGTACCCCGCCTCCTGCCCAAAGTCTGCTGGGATAGGCTCCAGCATACCCGCGACCATAATGAGGACAAGCGGTATAGAAAATGGATGGAAAGAAGAAAGGGTGCATGAAATGGAAAAACAACAGAATAATGCCCCCTGCTGGACGTTAGTGATGGGTCGTTCATGAACGATTTCTTCATTTTGAACAAATCTTAAATGTTACTCGGGAAGAACGATTCGTCTTGGGGAGTGATTCGTTCAGTCGCGCATGCGCATTTGCGTAACATCCTATCTGTTCTGTAGTGGAATCAGTTCACCTTTTTAGAGTCTTCGGGTTTGAGTCGTTCGTTCATTACGTGACAGCCTCTTAAGCCTAACCTATGCTGCCTGAGCCGGAAAGAGAACTGATTAGTTCACCTCTGGAGTCTTCGGGTTTGAGTCATGCGCGTGGAATTGTCACCGTTCCCTTGGTGACAGTCTTGAGTGACATTGCCCTTCAGCTGAACCATTGGTTAAACCTTTGTGTGACCCAAGCACATTATGTTCCTAAGTAAATTACTTCAGCTCTCCACTTTTATTTCAAAATGGGGTTGCAACTTGAAGTTAGAGGTATCAATAAGTATTTTAAACTAACATTAATCATTCAAATTCAAAATGGTATTTGCTTTTGCTTTGTCAAAGTTCTTTTTGACCGATCTCCTTATACAAATATATCATGTCTGAATAGGAAAAACATTTATTATACAGTAAAAATGAACACTATTATATAATAATGTATGATTATTAAATATAAGTCAATTATTAAATATAAGTAAATTGTAGGCTTTGAAAGTGTTTTATTAGGCTATGGTTTGCTTACTGATGGCCAAAGACAAAAAAATAACAAATTAGGCAACCTAACATTTCATTTCTATCAGTTTTTTAATATAAAAAAACACCACAGATTCTCAAGAAACATTAACAAAATTACAATGTCACAAATGAGGAAAATGCGTTTTACACATCTTTTGATAGTTTTATGATAATTTGTAAATATGATCGTACATATAACAAATAGAGTTTTACTTTATTATTTGACTGCGGTACTGATGGAAAAAGGGGTCACGTGGCAAAAGAACGAATGACTAAAACCCAAAGACTCGAGAGATGAACTAATCAATTCTCTTTCGGGCTCATGCAGCATAGGTTAGGCTTATGGGGCTGTCACGTGATGAACGAACGACTCGAAAAAGGACAGAGAGGTGAGGTGAGTGATTCATAGACAAAATACCCAGGTAAACAATGAATTAATCTTTTCAGTATCTTATTGCATTATATTTTTGTTTTGTTTGTAGTGAGATTAACGTTTGCGTAAGCAGTAGATGGGATATGGAAGAAACATGTTGCATTTTAATTATATTTTGCTAAAATGAACGAAATGACTCGAAAAAAGATTTGTTCTTTTTATTGAACGGGACTCAAAGATCTGAGTCGGTAAAATTATCCGAACTTCCCATGACTACTGGAGGTATCTTGAAATAACATGACATCTATGGAATCACAGGAGTGCCAAAATAAAAAGGAAATCCATGTGGAAATGTAAAGGGAGTCAATCATACAAAAATGTAAACATGTAGTCCTATTCTGTTTGCATTTTTTCTTTGTTTTTCCATTTTGTCATTGATTTTCCTGTTTTGTCTTTTACTTTTTCTCATTACATTTACTGGATGGCTCAAGCTGACAACAAAAGCAAAGACAATACAATGACATGGCCACAGCATGTGCTTCTCTCAGCAGCTTTGATATGGACTCCATGGTGGCATATAAGTCATGTTACTTTACTGCCCCTGACCCAGTTTCAGTCACGTAAGAGCTTCATTTAAACATAGCTGCTACATAGTCACTGCATAGAATACCCTTATCTTTCGTTCAGAATCAGCTAACTTGCTCCTCATTCATTCCCGCAGACGTTAGTGATGTGTCGGTTGCAAACGAATTGGCTCTAAGAGTCGGCGCCGTGAAATGAACGACAGGTTCCTGTCATTGGGAGCCAATTGAGAGCCGATTAGTTTATTTATTTATTATTTATTTATTTATTATTTTATTGAAAGTCAACATTTCACACCAAAACATTTAAGCAAAAATGTCAGTGAGAGCAGATTAGTTGTTTCCTTGTCTTTTCTTTAGTTAAATTGTGACGCAAATGGGGCGTGGTTGAACACACTGCACACGGAGGGGGAGAATTGAATGAATTGAGTTATTTGAAATATTACCGAAATGAATTGCTGTTATTTATTTAAAATATATATATTGGTGGCATTTTTTTGAATAAGTCATTTTTTTCTTTTGTTTTTTTTTCTCTCCTCCCCTGAGCCACCACCTTATCGCGGTGGAGGAGTTTGCGTGTCCCAATGATCGTAGGAGCTATGTTGTTGGGGCTGTCATGCCCCTGGTAGGGTCACCCATGACAAACAAGTCCTAGGGGAGGGACCAGACAGAGAGCGGCTCAAAAGACCCTGATGATGATTAAAAACAATGGACTTCGTTTTCCCTCACCCGGACGCGGGTCACCGGGGTCCCCCTCAGGAGCCAGGCCTGGAGGTGGGGCACGATGGCAAGCGTCTGGTGGCCGGGCCTGCACCCATGGGGCCCCGTCAGGCACAGCCCGAAAAGGTACAGTGGGTCCCCCCTCCCATGAGCTCACCACTCGTAGGAGGGGTCAAAGGTGTCGGGTGCTAAGTGAGCTGGGTGGCGGCCGGAGGCGGAGGCCTTGGCGGTCCAATCCTCGGCTACAGAAGCTACTTGTCGGTACGTGGAATGTCACCTCTCTGGCGGGGAAGGAGCCTGAGCTGGTGCGTGAGGTGGAGAAATTCCGGCTAGATATAGTCGGACTCACCTCAACGCACAGCAAGGGCTCTGGAACCAGTCCTCTCAGGGAGGGGCTGGACTTCATTCCACTCTGGTGTTGCCAGCAAAGAGAGACGACGGGCAGGGGTAGCAATTCTTGTTGCCCCCCGGCTCCAAGCCTGCATGTTGAAGTTCGCTTACCCGATAAGCGAGAAGGTAGTTTCCCTACGCCTTCAGGTGGGGCGACAGGTCCTGACTGTTGTTTGTGCCTATGCACCAAACAGCAGTTCAGAATACCCACCCTTTTTGGAGTCCTTAGAGGAAGTACTAGAGAGTGCTCCCTCAGGGAATTCCCTTGTTCTGCTGGGTGACTTTAACGCTCATGTTGGCTGCAACAGTGAGACATGGAGAGGTGTGATTTGGAGGAACGGCCCCCCTGATCTTAACCCGAGCGATGATTTGTTATTGGACTTCTGTGCTCGTCACGGATTGTCTATAACAAACACCATGTTTAAGCTTAAGGGTGTCCACATGTGCACTTGGCACCAGGACACCCTGGGCCGCAGTTCAATGATTGACTTTGTGGTTTTGTCGTCGGACTTGCGGCCACATGTTTTAGACCCTTGGGTGATGAGAGGGGCGGAGCTGTCAACCGATCACCACCTGGTGCTTAGTTTGTTCCGATGGTGGGCGACGATGCCGGTCAGACCTGGCAGACCCAAACGCATTGTGAGGGTTTGCTAAGAACGTCTGCCAGAGTCCCCTGTCAGAAGGAGTTTCAACTCCTACCTGCGGGAGAGTTTGACAAAGTTCCAAAGGACGCAGCGGACATTGAGTCTGAGTGGGCAATGTTTTGTTCCTCCATTGTCAATGCGGCTGATTGGAGCTGTGGCCGTAAGGTGGTCAGTGCCTGTCGCGGCGGTAATCCCAGAACCCGTTGGTGGACACCAGCGGTGAGGGATGCCGTCAAGCTGAAGAAAAAGTCCTACCAGGCCGTTTTGGCCCATGGACTCCTGAGGCCGTTGACAGGTACCGGCAGGCCAAGCTTTCTGCGGCTCTGGCAGTCACTGAGACAACAACTCGGACATTGGAGGAGTTCGGAGAAGCCATAAAAAACGACTTCCGAATGGCTTCAAAGAGATTCTGGTCCACCATCCGCCGTCTTAAGAGGGGGAAGCAGTGCACAGTCAACACCGTGTACGGTGGTGACGGTGTGCTGCTAACCTCGACTCGAGATGTTGTGGATCGATGGAGTGAATACTTTGAAGACCTCCTCAATCCCACCGACACGTCTTCCAACATGGAAGCAGTGCCCGTGGACTCTGAGGCGGGTTCCCCTATCTCTGGGGCTGAGGTTATCGAGGTGGTAAAAAAGCACTTTGGTGGCTAGGCACCGGAGGTGGATGAGAACCGCCCGGAGTTCCTTAAGGCCCTGGATGCTGTGGGCGTGTCTTGGTTGACATGACTCTGCAGCATCGGGGTTGGTGCCCCTGGACTGGCAGACCAGGGTGGTGGTCCCGCTTTTCAAGAAGGGGGACCGGAGGGTGAGTTCTAACTATCGTGGGATCACACTCCTCAGCCTTCCCGGTAAGGTCTATTCAGGGGTTCTGGAGAGGAGGATCCGCCGGATAGTCGAATATCGCATTTAGGAGGAGCAGTGTGGTTTTCGTCCTGGTCGTGGAACTCTGGACCAGCTCTATACTCTCGGCAGGGTCCTTGAGGGTGCATGGGAGTTTGCCCGTCGGGCCTGTTTCTAGTGAGAGTTGGACTCTGCCAGGGCTGCCCTTTGTCACCGATTCTGTTCATTACTTTCATGGACAGAATTTCTAGGCGCAGTTGAGGGGTTTCAGTTTGGTGGCCACAGGTTTCGGTCTCTGCTTTTTGCAGATGGCGTGGTCCTGCTGGCTTCATCGAGAAGTGACCTTCAACTCTCACTGGATCGGTTCGCAGCTGAGTGTGAAGCAGCTGGGATGAGAATCAGCACCTCCAAGTCAGAGTCCATGGTTCTCGCCCGGGAAAGGGTGGAGTGCAAACTCCGGATCAGGGTTGAGATCCTGAGGATCTGGATTGGGTCTCCCCACCGTGAATCACCACCTTACCGCAATGGAGGGGTTTGAGTGCCCGAGTGATCCTAGGAGCTATGTTGTCAGGGGCTTTATGCCCCTGGTAGGGTCTCCCAAGGCAAACAGGTTCTAGGTGACGAGCCAGACTAAGAGTGATTCAGAAGACCCGTATGAAAAAAAACAAGAGGAGTGACCGCATCTCGCCCGGACGTGGGATACCGGGGCCTCACCCTGGAGCCAGGCCTGGGGGAGGGGCTCGCAGGCGAGCACCTGGTGGTCAGGTCTTCACCTGTAGGACCTGGACGGGCCTGGCCCGAAGAAGCCGCATGGGAACTCCCCCCCGCAGACCCACCACCTGCAGGGGCAAGCATAAGGGTCCGGTGCTGTGTGATTTGGGCAGTGGTCGAGGGCGGGTGTCCGGGCGACCTGGTCTTCGGCGGCCAAATCTGGTTATTGGGACATGGAATGTCACTTCTCTGGTGGGGAAGGAGCCCGATCTTGTGGAAGAGGCGGAGAGATTCCGACTAGATATAGTCGGACTCACCTCAACCCACAGTTTGGGCTCTGGAACCAAATTTCTTGAGAGGGGCTGGACCTTGTTCTTCTCTGGAGTTGCCGCAGGGGAGAGGCGGCGACCTGGGGTAGGCTTATCGTTAGCCCCGCGTTTTGGTGCCTCTGTGTTGGAGTCATCCCCTGTAAACGAGAGGGTTATTTCCCTACGCCTTAGGGCTGGGGAAAGGGTCCTGACTGTGGTTTGTGCGGATGCGCCGAACGGCAGTTCAGAGTACCCAGCCTTCTTGGAGTCTATCAGAGGGGTGCTGGAGAGCACCCCAGCTGGTGACTCCATAGTTCTACTGGGAGACTTCAACGCCCATGTGGGAAATGACAGTGTGACTTGGAGGGGCGTGGTTGGGAGGAACGGCCTCCCTGACCTGAACCCGTGCGGTGTGTTGTTGCTGGACTTCTGTGCGAATAACAGTTTGTCCATAACAAACACCATGTTCGAACATAAGGATGTCCATAAGTGCACTTGGCACCAGGACACCCTAGGTCGCGGGTCTATGATCGACTTTGTGGTCGTATCATCAGACCTGCGTCCGCATGTTCTGGACTAGCGGGTGAAAAGAGGGGCTGATCTGTCTACTGACCACCACTTGGTGATGAGTTCGATTAGATGGCGGGGAAGAATGCCGGACAGACCTGGCAGACCCAAACGTGTAGTGAGGGTGTGCTGGGAACGTCTGGGAACGTCTGGCAGAGTCTCCCGTTTGTCGAGTCTTCAACTCTCATCTCCTGCAGAGCTTCGCCTGCATCTCGAGGGAGGACCGGGATATTGAGTCCGAATGTGCCGTATTCCGTGCCTCTATTACTGAGGCAGCCAGTTGTAGTTGCGGCCACAAGGTGGTCGGTGCCAGTCAAGGTGGCAAGCCCCGAACCCGACGGTGGACACCGGGGGTTAGGGCTGCTGTCAATCCGACACTTCAGAAAGGGGAACCAGTCCCCAGTTCACACTGTTTACAGTGCGGACGGGGGCTTGCTGACCTCGACTGTGGATATAGTTGGTCGGTGGAAGGAATACTTCGAGCCCCTTCTCAATCCCACTGACATGCCTTCCATAGAGGAAGCAGAATCTGAGGATACGTACGTGCACAGTTCTATTACAGTGGCTGAGGTAATTGGGGTAGTTAAATCACTCCCCAGTGGCAAGGCGCCGGGGGTAGACGAGTTCTGCTCGGAATTCCTCAAGGCTCTGGATGTTGGAGGACTGTGTTGGTTGACACGCCTCTACAACATTGCATGGAAGTCAGGAGCAGTACCTTTGGACTGGCAGACCGGGGTGGTGGTCCCCATTTTTAAAAAGGGTGACCGGAGGGTGTGTTCCAACTATAGGGGGATCACACTCCTCAGCCTTCTTGGGAAAGTCTATTCCAGGGTGCTGGAGAGAAGGGCACGACCGTTAGTCGAACCTCGGTTACTGGAGCTGCAATTGGGTTTTCGTACCGGTCGCGGAACACTGGACCAGCTCTACAACCTTGCAAGGGTACTCGAGGGTATGTGGGAGTTTGCCCAAATGGTCTACATGTGCTTTGTAGACCTGGAAAAGGCATTCGACAGTGTCCCTCGTGGTGTCCTGTGGGGGGTGCTCCGGGAATACGGGATTGATGGCCTGCTTCTACGTGCCATTCGGTCCTTGTACAATCGAAGCAGGAGCCTGGTTTGCATTGCCAGCAGTAAGTCGAGCTTGTTTCCGGTGAACGTTGGCCTCCGCTAAGGCTGCCCTTTGTCACAGATTCTGTTCATAATCTTCATGGACAGAATTTCTAGCCGCAGTCAAGGTGTTGAGGGAGTCCAGCTTGGTGACCTTAGGATCTCGTCTCTGCTATTTGCAGACGATGTGGTCCTTATGGCCTCATCAGGCTGTGACCTTCAGCGTTTACTGGAGCGGTTTGCAGCTGAGTGTGAAGCTTCTGGGATGAGACTCAGCACCTCCAAATCCGAGGCCATGGTTCTCAGTCGGAAACGGGTGGACTGTACCCTCCGGGTTGGGAGTGAGGTCTTGCCTCAGGTGGAGGAGTTCAAGTATCTCGGGTTCNGTGAGGTCGACAGACGGATCGGTGCAGCATCTGCAGTAATGCGGCCACTGTACCGGACCGTCGTGGTGAAGAGAGAGCTGAGCCGGAAGGCAAAGCTCTCTGTTTACCGATCGATCTACGTTCCCACCCTTACCTAAGGTCATGAGTTATGGGTCATGACCGAAAGAATGAGAATTGCGGATACAAGCGGCGGAAATGAGTTTCCTTCGTAGGGTGGCTGGACTACGAGCTCTGCCATCCGGGAGGAGCTCAGAGTAGAGCCGCTGCTCCTTCACATCAAGAGGAGCCAGTTGAGGTGGCTCGGGCATCTAGTCCGGATGCCTCCGAGGTGCCTCCCTGGTGAGGTGTTTCGGGAGAAGGCCCCCGGGAAGACCTAGGACATGCTGGAGGGACTATGTCTCACAGCTGGCCTGGGAACGCCTTGGTGTTCTCCCGATGGACCTGGAAGAGGTCGCTCGGGACCGGGAAGTCTGGACTTCCCTACTGAAGCTGCTGCCCCCGCGACCCGGACCCGGATAAGCGGTGGAAAATGGATGGATGGATGGATGATTGGGTCTGTGCTTTTTGCAAATGATGTGGTCCTGTTGGCATCATCGGACCGTGACCTTCAACTCTCACTGGATTGATTCGTAGCCGAGTATAAACCGGCCGGGATGATAATCAGCACCTCCAAGTCGGAGCCCATGGTTTTCGCAAGGAAAAGGATGGACTGCCATCTCTGGGTTGAGGATGAGATCCTGCCCCAAGTGGAGGAATTTGACTCCCTAGAGGCCTTGTTCATGAGTGAGGGAAGGATGGAAAGTGAGATTGACAGCCGAATTGGTGTGGAATCTGCAGTGATTGGTTAACTGTGGTGAAGATCAAAAGACCAAAAAAGGTAGGGTGGCTGGGCTCTGCTTTTGAGATAAGGTGAGAAGAACTGTAATCCGGGAGAAACACTGTGTAGAACCGCTGCTCCTTTGCATTGAGAGAAGCCAGAGGAATCTGGTTAGGTTGCCTCCCGGACGCCTCTCTGGGGAGGTGTTCAGGGCATGTCCGACCGGTAGGAGGCCCTAGAGAAGACCCAGGACCCATTGGGCATGTCAACTGTCCTGGGAAGTGGCCGGAGAGAAGGAAGTCTGGGCTTCTCTGCTTTGGCTGCTGCCCCGTTGACCCGACCTGAGATAAGCGGTAGAAGATGGATAGAGCTCAAATGTCGCCAACTGCTATTTGAATATGCAGATAAAAAGAATATCTCTATCCCTGACAATTGGACAACAAACCAACGTGCAGGTGGATCTGTTTCTCTTTACAGGGGAAATTATTGCAGTTTATCCAGCAATGAATTGGGTTGAAGAACGTAAGCCAAAGGAAGTCATGTGTTTAACTTCAAGGGGTGCGTTAACAAGTTTGAAATATGAGTTTTTTTAAATCAAGCTACTTTTTGAAATGGTGAATATTTTGATTCAAGAAGATCGGAATTATTGTTACATTTACATTGACATTTATTCTAGGAAACTAATTAGCAGTTAGATTGAAAGCATGTAGGGTTGAGGGAAATACATAAGTTCTTAAGAATGTCAGGTTGAGATAAAAGGGATTTGGCTTCTTCCATTCTTCTTCTATTGTTTTGTTTTTTTCAGTAGCTTTACTTGCACCCCATACCAGAAGGTGGCGCTATCCTGCGCTGAAGTTGCTTGCCAACCGCCAATAAATGCAACACAAAGAAGAAGAAGAAGAAGAAGTCACAAACAAGTAGATGACATCGTGACTGACAGCTCCGTTGGCAGGCGGAACGCTCACCCGTCGAGCACGCGCGCATACGATCAGGTAAATGTGCACATTATGCGCGTCCGTACTGCTAGCTCTGCTAGGATTGCTAACCGTGCTAAAGGCGGAAGCTAAGCTACATCCAACAGAGCTAACGCTAATATGGGTTCGCTTCATGCTTTGGTTAGTTAGCTTCCGGCGGCCGAGGATGGAGAACACTGAAGCCCAAAGCTGGATTGAAACGCTGTTTTGGGACGAGTGACGCCATTCCGCTGATTAAATAATAAGAACAATGAAAATAATAGTATCTGTACTGGAGCAAAACCATGACCACAGAGAGACAGGCTGCAGTCGGGTCCTGATCCTGTCAATCAAAGACAGGAAGAGCTTTCAAACCAAATATGGTCTGGACAGGTCAAAGACCAAAGGCAGCGATGGATTTGATCTCTTTAGAAGACCTTGAAGGGTTGGATGAGGAGCAGCAGGACAATGACATCGCTGACAACCCAGAACCAATGGGCGAAGACGACTCAGACAGACTGCTGAGTCACTGGAGGGCGGTTGCCAGCGCGCACCAGGTTTCAGTTCCCGCAGGTGAGCAGGCCGGGCCAGCTGCACTTGGGGGCGTGGTCACCTTTGTCGTTTCTCTTTTGTAGAAATGACCGGACCCATACAGGAAATGACACGCAATCGCCAGCCGAGAGAGCCCGTCCCCTTTGTGGCCATTTCTTGTCAGGAGAAGGTCACATGACACATTCCATTCAGTAGCTGTGTCCCATTTCGGGGTCTGCATCCTTCAAGTGCGCATTTGCGGGGTGAATTACGTCATCGAGGTGCGCGAACCTATCTGTCATTGCGACCATCCTTACTGGTCTTCCACATCCCAAGATCCTTTGCACGCTCAGACCGAAATACGTTCTTCCCTGTGAGACAGAACCCGTCTCCTTCCTGAGCGATACGATGGCTGGATGTTTATAATTGTCTGAACAGATGAACGTGGACATTGCACCAAGGATGAACCAGACTTGTGCAAATCCACAATTCTCTTTCTGATATCTTGACTAATTCATTTTTGTTTTCCCTTGATGTTTCACAAACATGCAGTGTGCTTCAAATGTGCCCTAAAATACATCAAATGCTGTCTATTAACCTATCAGAAGCTTACAAAGACATGACATCATCACCTGGGCTTGCCCAAAGTGTTGAAAGGCATATAGCAAACCTCAGTGTATGTAAAACCTTTAACATTGACAAAAGTGATACAAAATTGTCTAAAAAAAATGCCTTCCACTTTATTCTGACATTCAGCAAATATAAATGATTTTGTTAATCGTAATTGACCTAAAATCTGAAAGGTTTATGATTTCATGTGGGGCAGTGAGAATACAATTCATATGTGTTTTTATATAGTGTATGTAAACTTCTTGTTTCAACTGTAAATTGAAGTGACAAGAGATTATTATAAAACATTCAGTCTGTGTATTTATAGAAAATACATGATTTACAGATTACAATTTATTTTAAAAGTATGACTGCATTAGCTTAGTAGGAGTGTGCGGTGTTGCTGTATGGACCATCATGACTTGTCTTTCTGGGACATCACCTGGAGCATGTTTGTGAGGGTTTATGTCCAGCACATCTTCCGTTAAGTAAGTTTACAAAGCTGATTGACTGTCAGTATGCCTTTTATTTAAGGATTAAGTAATGAGACAAAGTCGTCACAAACTAAGTACTAAAGCAAAGCATCCTCTATAAACTAATGCATAACTTTTTATAAAAGGTTTTGAAATGCTCTCACTAAAGAGACTCATGAAGCATCCATTTAAGATATACTTTAGTAATACAGTAATAAATTGCATTAATAAATTGAATTAAAACATAACTTGTAGATATCGAAACATCTTAATGCTAAAGATCAATATGTAAAGACAGTTTAAAAAAAACATTGCCAAAGTGCTGTACAGGTGGACTAACCAGCTGGAAGTAATAAAATAGTTAATGTAAACAGTTAAACATAGCAAAATGTAGTAAAAATTGTTTAAAAATCCAACTTTTCTCTGCGGACTTGACAGTGTGTCGCAAGAAGCGAGAGGATGTGAGGACATGACCAAACAGGAAGTGTTTTTCAAAGGCTAGACCGTCTTTTCACATCGCTCTAGCTGCAGCTGGAGGACTCTCATAAGGACCCAGCCTTTGTCGACCGCATAGGCTGGGACCTTTGAAGGATTCAGACCCTGAAATGAGAGACAGCTAATGAACTATTGATGGAGCAGCAGAAACTTTGTCCACGTGTGTGTATATATTTGTAGATGGGCGAGGTGATGTATGAGGAGAGAGTGTACCCTGCCGGAAATTGGGTGTGTGTGACACAGGGGGAGAAGCTTTACGAGCAGAGCATCTCCATGAGCTTCATGAAGCTCATGCGCTTCATCTGCAAGGAGAACTCAGCAGGTCAGAGAGGCTTTGCCCACTCCCTTTGTCACATCCTGGTCTGAGAAGTGTGTGCTCCAGCAGGTCGCCATCTTGGAATGACGGTGCCAGTAGTCAGCACAGTCCACATGATGGAAGACGGTACGACTTTGGATAAGGACGTTCTCACAGGGTTTTACCTGCCCGCTGAGTTCCAGAATGACCCTCCTCAACCCTCTGACCCTGATGTTGTTATTGTGCACAGAGACCCGGTCAGAGTCATTGCCAGGTGAGCATTTTGCTTCCTTATTGGAGATCCTCCAGGGACCTCCTCAGGTTCTAACAAAGATTCTGTTGGGCTTCAAACCTATTAATTCTGAAGTTCATGTTGATCTGTCGTTTCGTGCAATTGATTCTGCTGCAGATTCCTGTCACTATGTTCTGTTGACGGTTTTGTTAGGACGTTCTTTGGAACAACCACAGAGGAGACGGTGACACGACAGATTGGACTCCTGAGGGAACTGGTGGGCATGTCAGAGGACCTGATGTCTGATTACTATATGGTGGCTGTGTATGAGAATCCAGGCGTCTCTCAGCGTCGCAACGAGATCTGGTTTATCCGACGGAACCTGTAGGAACCTTGTGTTCATTCTTGTACCTGTGTCGACAGAAAGATGTGGTCAAGAGTTAATCTCTGATCACAGCCTCTGACCATGGATCAATACTTATGTGTTAGCATGCATAGCTAGTAGCACTGTTAGCTGCTTGTCACTGATGTAAACAATCGATTCATTGATGTGGTCATGCTATTCTGTAAATCCCAGTCACCATCTTTTTCCTTTTGTGATGTTTCTCTTGGTTAGCAGAACCATGAGCATGTTTTTAAAGTTGTAAAATTTATGGAAGTTACATTTTAACATGGTTTTTTGATTGGGGTTCACAGGCTTTTGTTTAAATGTTTCCAAATTTCTATGTCTTTTAAATTCAGTGTACTGTTTGAAATAAAATTATTCTTGTTCAACAAAGAGCCAAAAGAACTTTTATTTACAAAACATATCACAACCATCAAAAAGTGTTCGCTCTAAAAGACTTGAACAGAAAAACAAAAAAAAGCCAGAAAGTAAAAGGGGCGGGGCTTCCATTAAATCAGATGAGGTCAGCAACTGTGGATGGGGGGGAAAACCATCATTAGTCAACGATATATCTGCAACAGCAGGTTGCCCTGACAGTTTTACCGTTCATGGGCATCTCGTCAATTTGGGTAGAGTAGTACTGCTCGATGTCCCGCAGAATCCTGATGTCGTCGTTCTTCACAAAGTTGATAGCCACACCCTTTCGGCCATAACGACCTGATCGGCCAATCCTTGAAGAAGGTTAAAAGTCACGGGTGTTGCTTGTATGGGGTGTGTGATGGAAGGTCGTACCTGTGGATGTACAGCTCTCTGTTGTTGGGAAGGTCATAGTTGATGATGAGGGAGACCTGAGGAACGTCCAGACCACGAGCCCAAACGTCCGTCGAGATCAACACACGACTGCGAACGTGACGTACATGAGAAGTCAATGCAGGAAACAGTGGCGGAGTGGGCATTGGCCTGGCGCCCGTCCTACCTGGCTCCTGATCGGAACTCCTTCATGATGGACTCGCGCTCCTTCTGGGGCATGTCACCGTGCATTGACGACACCGTGAAGTTGGCCTCCCTCATCTTCTCTGTTAGCCAGTCCACCTACAACACACGTTTAACGTCCAACCATGACTGTGTGTGTGTGTGTGTGTATATACGAACCTTCCTCTTGGTGTTACAGAAAATGACAGCCTGCGTGATGGTCAGTGTGTCGTAAAGGTCGCACAAAGTGTCAAACTTCCACTCTTCTCTCTCCACTGCCACAAAGAATTGTTTAATTCCTTCCAGAGTCAACTCGTCACTGCGGACAGAGCGGTCACGTGAGATGGTTACAAAATGACAACAAATAGGAGTGTCATTATACACTCAACTCACACGATGCCACATGATTTAGGATTCACAAAATGATATTTAAACATTACAAAAAAGGAAAAAAAACAGTACTATAATATAGGACTTCACAGACTTATTAAACTGAGTCAAAACGAGGAAGGTACATTTTTAAATGTTTTATAACTACAGTTCCCATGATGCTTCTAGAGTGTCGTACCTAGAAGTTGGTCCAAAATAAAATGACATACCCTGTAAGCTGGGCAGCCAGTGACAGCTCCAAAGAAGTCATATGTAGATATCGTGTTTTGATCTGACAAATCTACAGTCACTTGGACTTCTGCTTGGATAGTAGCACCAATAGTAACACTGGGTGCAGGATAGAGCAAGGTTTATAGTGTGCATTAAGCCCTTAATGTGCGGTGTATTATCATTCACAGTAGCGATGCTACAGCTCACAGTCTGGTGGACTTCTGGCTGCCCTCTTCCCATAAAACCGCTTTTCTCTGAATAAGAAATAGGTTGTAATCTTGCAAGCTCTTGTGACACCCCAAACAATGACCCATGATAGTGGTTTCAAACAAGTCCCACCCCTCAAGGGTGGGTGCCACCAACCGTTTGACCAGGATGCGAATGGGGTCAGTCATGAACTTGTTGGTCATCTCCAGGATTTCATGCGGCAGCGTGGCGCTGATCAGCACCACCTGAGTAGCGGGGGGCAGGTAGCGGTAGACATCATAGATCTGCTCCTTAAAACCTAAACACCAGGTCAAAAGTCACTTTTCCCATTGAGGGGTCACAACATGACAGGCAAAGTCTAACCTTTGTTGAGCATTTCGTCAGCCTCGTCCAGCACCAACATCTTTATGGCTCTCGTACGAAGACTCCTGCGACGAATCATGTCTGAAAAAAGAGACAAATCATCACGCCTGCTTTCAATGGACCTATCCCTTAGAGAAGGGACTTCTGTTTAACACTAACATACACCTACAATTGGCCCCATTTCAAGCTTCACACAAAGTCCCTTTCTAAAATGTCACAGGTTCCGCTCATCCAGACTCACCAAAAACTCGTCCTGGCGTTCCAGAAACCACATGTTGACCGAAGTCCAACTTCCTGATGTCCTCACCCACATTTGTCCCACCAATGCAGGCATGGCACTGAACATTCATGTAATCTCCCAGAACCAGCAACACCTGAACACACCAAACACATAAATCCAATCAGCATGACTCGGGACATCATCACAGGGTGCCAGAAGAGGCGGGGCCTACCTTCTGGATCTGTCCAGCCAGTTCTCTAGTTGGAGCGAGGATCAATGCCTGAGTTTCTCTCACCTGTGAAGAGAAAACATAAAACATGACCTTCAGATCACATTACCTTCATGAGCCAGCCAGACAAAGATGTACGAACCGTTTGGTTACAAAATGAGTTTGACCGACCTGCGTGTCCAGGCACTGCAGCACCGACACACAGAAAGTGGCCGTTTTTCCAGTTCCAGACTGAGACCTGAAAGCAACACAGAGCAGCTTTAAAGCAACATAATCACAATAATGGCTCGGATTTGGGAGAAGACTTTTTTACTGTGCAATGACGTCTCTGCCTTTGATGATCTGCTTGATGGCTCTTTGTTGAATGGCTGACGGCTTCTCAAAACCTGAAACACAATGTAAATATAACTCCATGTGAGAGGAATTTTTACAATACGTTCATAGGGTCTTCTTAAGGTCTCAGGAACATGTGTCGGCCCAAATTTGATTTGGTTTTGTTCTGGCTCTGTGCGGCAAAACAGGGGGGTCGACGGTATGTTAGCAAAGCAAGCTAATGCTACTACAGACGACCCAGAATGACTATTAAACACCAGTCTCTTCGCAGCTTAACACGGCTCCACTTAGTGAAACTGTTTCTACTTCTCATTAGGTTGAGGGAAAAAATACAATTTGGATACATATCGTTAGTGTCGTTAGCATTAGCACTAGGGGCTAATGTCTACGGAGGCCACACGGATCCTCGGCCTACCGTAAGCGTAGATGCCGCGGAGTAGGTCCTCTCTTAGGCCCATGGTGTCAAAGGTGGGGGTGACGTCCACCTCCTCGCTGGTCTCAAACTCCACCTTAGTCATGTCCTCATCCTTCAGGAGCCTCTTCCGGGCCTGTACTACGGTGGCAGACATCGCTCCTGCTTACTAAAAGTTGAAAAGCAGCGAAAAAACGCAGCGTAGCCTGCTGCCAATATGGCGAAGAAAGAGCGCGTGTCCCTGCGACTGCGTCAACGGCGAGCTCCTTCTTCTTCGTGGTCGTTTAACGGCGGGTGCAGACTACTTCCTGCACTGCCGCCACCCTCCGGATGTGATCATCAGCAAGCTATTCCGGACCTGGATGTTTTATCAGTTTCCTACTACGCTGCTCGAAGTTCTCCCGAAGTCGCTCGGAGGAAAAAACGTGACGGACAGCAGCCCGTTCTTCGTGTAAAAGAGGTGGATGGTAAAGTACATGAAGATGAAGTGCATACTCACTAGTCTTCAGCAGACTACCTCTCGTGCCAAAAAGCACACGCTTGAGGTCGTCAGCCATGTTTGTTGCCTACTCGTCATTTGGTGGAAACTACACAATAGTAAGAGCTGGAATACTCTTAAGAAAGTAATTAAGCAAGCACACCGGGTGCGATGAGAATAACATTGGTATGTAACAGCACAGCACCGATAAGCCCCCATAGTGACTGTGCGCACGTCACACTGTTATTACATTTGTAGGCGTTTAAAAGGTACTTTAAGTGTATGTGTAGTCTCTTGACTTTTTGTGAATTCCAGGTACACATTCTCTGAAAAGAACTGTGAAGGGATTTTTTCACAAGCCACATCAATAACCTAAATTTTGCTGTTTTCTCTCAAGCTGTCTGCAGCGAGCTTCCCAACCGTGTGCTTCTTTAATGACAAAGTACCTAAAAGATGGCGGTTTTGGCAAGGCCCACTGGCATTACCATGTGAAATGATCAGAATCTGAGTTTTGAGTTGAAGCCTCACATTTGTAGTCCTACATCTCATTTATCTAATTTTATAATGATTATTTATTGATCACTAACAACTTGCCGTTGACAATCCAGTCAAGTGCTGCATAGATATTGTAGATCAGGTGTCAAAGATCATATAACAGTCAAATCGTGTACATGTGTGGTGGGCAACACATGTCAACTAAGGGTTCGTCCACAAGGGAACGCTTTCAAGTCAGAACAGTGAAGTAGTTTACTGTGTCAGCTTTTTATCCCAATGTTAAAGAGTGCCCTAAAATGCTTTTTGAAAATTGCTTTCGCCAAAAAATCTGACGCCGTCATCCGGACAAGCAAAACAGAACTTTCGTAAAATCATCGCGTTATTGTTCAAATGCCAACACGTGACTTGAAGTGACGGGTTGTTTACTGCTGCTGAAAAGCCAACTTAATATCGAAATATTTTGACAGAATATTTCCAAGTATGCTACATACTAAAAGTATGCTAAAGGTATGTCCAGACAAGCGGAAATAAATGGCCCCCATATGCAGGTGTTCTTTCTTCTTCTGGTTTTGGTGTGTCATGTAGTTTATTTACTTACTTATCTGACACTGTGTGACTTTTTTTTTTAACCGCCAAAAAAAGCAACAACAAAACAGCATTCCTGTGTGGACAAGGCTTAAGTACATAGCTGTGTGGCTGAATGTCCTTGAATGCACCATGTCTAGGCGGGACCTTCAGAAGAAAGCAGTTTTTGGCACTTTGTTGGTACAGATAATGATGTCACAGATGATACATTCACATCAGTGACATAATCTAATTCTTCTCACAATAAAGAAACTGAGAAGTAGTAAAAACAATGTTTTTAAAAAAAATCAAACTTCTTTTCCTACATGATATGTAAACAGGAAGTGGTCAGTCTTCTTTTGCCTGCTGCACATCCACGCTAACCACTTGAAGCTCCGTCAGGTTGCTGCCACCGCTTCCTGCGCTCTGCTGGCTGATGACCATCTGGACACAAACAACAAAATAGAGCACTGCCACCTTCAACGTTCTATGCGAGCATCGCGATGTGTTACCGGGTGCAGTTGCACGGCGGAAACTGGAATCTGGGCGGTGACTGGAGGGAGGGATGCAAGGAAGACCTGCGGGACAGATGCTGACAGACCAACTGGATTAAATGTTGAATAATGACATCAATAATGCTACAATTGAAGAGGAGGATGACTGGTACCGGAGTCATGTGACTGGGTGTGGCCTGCTTGGGAAAAGGAGTTGAGGATGGTGAGGCCACCATCACCCAGAGAGGGAGTGGGTCCAGCGTACATGACCGTGTGACCTCCAGGGTACATCATGTGAGTGGCAACTGAAGATGAAGAGGAGACCACAGTGGCTGTGGACAGGCACAGCATGTCAGTCAATCACAGTCTCCTTTATGTCCGATAGGCAGAGCTCTTACCTGTGGAGGAGGTGGGGCTATGAACGTCAGAGCTGCTTTGATTGCTGGAGGTTTGCTGACTGCTGGACTGGACCTGTACGTTCTGCAGCTGCTGGGATACTCCGCCCCCTGCCAACACGTCAGACAAAGGAACCCCCTCACACACATGGACCCAACACAACACAGCAGGTGGGCAGAGCAGCACGCTCACCTGACGTGGGGAGGCGAAGCAAAGTGGTTTGCTGAGCGGGTGGGGCGTGTAGCGTGACGGTGGGACCGGGGGCAACGGGCCCCTGCAGCTGACTGAGCGGGAAGGTGTGCGTGCCAGGAGTCAGTGACGCACCTGAGTGCAGGTGGGGAGAGTAGTGGGGCCAAAGACAGGTAAACGACAGTGAAAGAGCAACATGCAAAGCGTCTGACAACCACTACCTGACACCAAAGTGAAGCCAGCAGGAAAGACCACGCCTGCTGACGTCTTCAGCACCCCCCCGTTGGTGGAAGACGGCTGCCAGGAGGCAGTGCTGGTCTGCACCTGCATTGTCGCAGAGGACGATGTTGTGCTGCAAGCCATATTGGACGTGCTGAAGGCGGCTTTGTTGAGGTCCTGCAGAGACAGGATGTCATGTGACCTGTTTGTTGATTGGAGAATGTTAGACATGAAATCATGTTTGAAGAGCTGTTGAAGGCAGAGACCACCATCCTGACTGATGTGATGAGTCATCTTAATGCGATTACCTTGGCTACTTCGCCGCATCCGTCAGCCTCATTCACTTGGTAAGAGAGGTCAGTCTCCTCGAAGCCCGTAGCACTCATCCTCTGGTCAGAGGACGGGTCAGAGCGCGGTGGAGAGTCTGGGGAGTTGAGGCAAGTCTGGATCAGAGCTTTGCCAGTCTCCGAGGTTATCATGGGCTGCAGCTTCCTGGTGGCGAACGTGTACACGTGACCTGTCTCACTGGCGACCAGCAGCAAGACCTGAGTGCCCGTCAGCGTAGAGAGCTCATACGCCTGCAGGGAAGGGGCATAACTTGACGTCTAAAATACTTCACTAAATACGTTCATCACTGGCCACCTAACCTGTGCCATCACTCACCTTCTTCATGATGCCAGTCTTTCTCTTGCTAAAAGTTGTGTACCGCCTCAGTTTGTTGTCTATGAAGGCCATCTTGATCTTGACCCTCCCCCGGGTTTTCTTACCTGGCTTTGCTCCAGGCATCCCCGGGGTGACGCCACCGTGCATCCCGCTCAGGCCTCCAGAGGGGGCGCAGGACTGCTGAGCGAGAGCCCATTCGTCTCTCTCCCGCTTCACACCTCTTCTGGCCCCACTTGACACCCGAGCCGGGTCTTCATCCTCCCCGGAGTCGGAGTCCAGCTCAGAGCAGCTGTCAATCACCTCCGTGTCATACTCCCTCACTTCAAACCGGCCTCCGTCCGCCTCGTTGGCGGTCCCGTTGCCCGGTTGTCCTGTTCCGGTTCTAGTGCCCATTTACAACCCTCCACCCGGGGAAGGAAGAAATCCCGCGGTGGCGGCAACCTTCCCGCGGCGTTGCGAGTTTCCGGTGGGACAGAGTCAGCTACCGGAAGCGATAAAGCTATATGAGCTAACGGGCTAGCCTGTGCGAAGCAGCTAGCCGCGCTAACTTTAGCAACAAGTCGTGCGTGTCGTGTCGTATCCAAGTAATCCCCTTGCGTCCACAATGCAGCAACTGAGGGAAACTCCGTGGAGAAGACAGAGAGACACAACTCTTATGTAGAAGACACTTGAAAAGTTACATTTTGGAGAAGCCCCTCCCCTCTAAAACGCTCCGCTCCACTTAAGGAAATGCCGAGCAGCGCCCGACTAGCCTCCTCCGCGATAGAATGTAGTTCCCGGTTCTGGACGCGATTCATCCACATAGCTGCCCCAAATATTCAACACTTCAACTGAAAACATTTGATCTGTCGTAATCTCTAAAATACATGGCTAAAATAGAGCTTCAGATTGTGTTACGCGCAGTAATATTAGTGTTCGACATGTGACGTGGGACTACTTTTCTCCATATAAAGAAGGCTGACTCGCCTTATATGGGCAACAAGTAAAAACGCCGAGGGGAGGAAAAAGAGGCAGAGCCAACTCTCTAAATTAAATAAAATGTAATTGTGAAAACAAGGAAGACCTTTACACTTCAAATGTTGACAATCAACAATTACAGGTCATTAATTACACTGTGTGACCTCTGACGTTGTGTGTGCTGACGTCAGAGGTCTGCTGGAGGGATCAGGTCTCTATATTTACTTCAGATTAACCACACTCTTGTAGACCTCTTGTTCTTGACAAACTCTTCACTCAGTCAACACAACACCACCATGGTCTCTTCTTCTTCTTTTTCTCTCTGGAGGAATAACACCTTGACCCTCAGCGAAGGCCGAGACCCCCATTTGTCCGACCAGGGTGAGACCATCATTGGCGTCTACCTGCTGCTGCTGGGTGAGTTTTCAAACGTTTACAACATGCATTCCAGACCAGTAGGGGGCAGTCACCTTAATTGTGGTGTAAAGTGTTATCGGCGTTGTCATGGAAATGTTCAAATTGTTCATTGTTTTCAGGCTGTTGTCGTGGAAACCAGCCATCAAAAGGTTTGTATCTATTTTGAGTTCAGAGTTGTCCTTGTCTTCTGCTGTCAGGTTGGTTGTCCTGGTTTGGGAACAGCATCGTTCTGTTCGTGTTGTACCGCCAGAGGGCCTCGCTACAGCCGACTGATTATTTGACCTTTAACCTGGCCGTGTCAGACGCCAGTATCTCCGTGTTCGGCTACTCTAGAGGCATCATCGAGATCTTCAACGTCTTCCAGGACAGCGACTACCTGATCTCATCCATCTGGACCTGTGAGGTAGCATTACTTAATGTTCTTAAAGGTGGTGCAGCTTGACACTGACCACTCTGTGTGTGTGTGTGTGTGTGTGTGTCCTCCAGGTGGATGGCTTCTTCACGCTGTTATTTGGACTGGGCAGCATCAACACTCTGACAGTGATCAGCATCACGCGCTACGTAAAAGGATGTCACCCTGGCCGAGGTCATGGCTTGTTGCCATAGAAAAGATATATGTGATATACAAGATGTGGTTTCTTCTCCTACTTCTTTCTTTCTCTTATTCTTTTTTATCTTCCTCCACTTCCTGTTCCTTCTTCTCTTCTGTTCTCATTCTTTCTCTCCTCCTTCACTTCCTCAGCTCATTACATCCACATGACCAGCGTGTCCGTCAGTCTGCTAGCAATCTGGATGGCGGCGGGCTTCTGGTCTGGAGCGCCACTGCTGGGCTGGGGAAGTTACACAGGTGAATGCCTCTTCCTCCCCCCACTGCTTTTTTCCGCACTCCTTTTCCCCCTGACCTCCAACCTCTGACCCCATGTAGATCGTGGCTATGGAACTTGTGAGATTGACTGGACCAAAGCCCTCTCCTCGGCCGTGTACCGCGCCTACATTATTTGCATCTTCATCTTCTGCTTCTTCGTGCCCGTGCTCACCATGCTCTTCTGCTACGTGTCCATTATCAACACGGTGAAACGAGGAAACGCCCTTGCCTCCGAGGGCGACCTGACAAACCGCCAGAGGAAGATAGAGAGAGACGTCACCATTGTGCGTCTTACTTATTAGCTTGCATCAGTGCCTCTTCATGGGCAATTCCTTGAGGAGAAGGTCCAGGACTAGAACCTGGAAAACATTCAAGGACTTTGGTGGAGAAAGCTTTAACTGAGCAAACTTTGTAGAGGAATCTTTCTGTAGAACAGGGTTTCCCAAACTTTTCACAGTCGCGTGGCTCTTCAGACATTTGACTTGAGCCCATTTATCTTCTAATCCTGCACACTTAAAAACATAAACCTTTTTAATCTTCATCATCTTGAACGCAAATTATGTATTGCATGATTGATTGGTTAAGTAATTCAATAGCTAGTACTTTTGGTACAAAAATGTGTATTTCCCACTGTAACATTTTGATAAACGTTTTACATAAGTGCCAATGAATACAATACAATAAGTATTCATCCTACATATCTTTTATTCCAGCTGGATGTTGGGATCTTCCATTTGAATTGGTTGAACTTTAGTTTTACTTTTGTTCACTTGGAATCGCTATGATTTAAGTCTACATATAAATTTAATACAAAATTGAAAGGGAAAGTTTAACAAACACGATGAAGCAGAATCCAAAGTACAAAAATAAACACAACCACTAATAAAGCCGCATTTTCGGTGGACTCCCCACTCTCTCATCCTGACACACATACATTGACAGGCCTTACAGCGTGGCTATTGGAACACCAATCTAAATGAAATCTTCAACATTAAACACTCTTAATACAAAACAAAACCATCAAACGTAGTTATTATATAAGTCACACAGAACAATGAAAAAATTCAGTCTTCTTCCGTCTTTCTACTCTGATTGCGCGCTGAGGCATTCAAGGTCACTCGTAATTATGAGTGTTAGGCGCTAATTGATTTTCATGTTTAATTCTTGTACTCCTATTACAATTGGCGTACCTCAAGGGGTATTATGAGAAAAAGCGGGTTTCAAGTGTTAAAAAAACTATAGATGATCCAATCTTTATTAATAAAACGTAGAACATGAATGGTTCTTGAGATAGGCATCTTTTGCATACTGCTTGCAGCCAGCAAGCTTTTCCTCTTGCACAGCATGGTTTAGAGTGTTTCTGGATTCCCAGCATGCCTTACGACACTCGTTTTGTAAAACATGGCTAAAGTTGTGTGTTTACAGTTAATGTTAATTATTCCCCATAGTACTTGTAGTTTCTCAATGTGTTTACTTACCTGTTACATGCCAAGTAGGGGTCTACAAAATACGATGCTGTGAGTTTGAGAGCCTTGTCTTAGAGCAGAGGTTCTCAGTTATTTTCTGTCACGCCCCCCCCCGCCCCCCCCATTTGAACCATTATTGGCAAACTGATTTATCTGTATTGTACAAACTGAACTTGAAACCAGGAAAATGCAACAAAATGAACCCCCCTCTGACAGTTCACCGTGCACCCCCCCACCCCCCGGAAGGGTACCCGCCCCACTATTTCAGAACCACTGTCTTAGAGCAACCTGCAAGTGGAGGTTTGCATTTTCCCGGCCTCAACTCACAACTCTCCGCTTTTCCTGTCAGGTGTCCATCGTGATCTGCACGGCCTTCATCCTGGCATGGTCTCCTTACGCCGTGGTGTCCATGTGGTCCGCGTTTGGATTCCATGTGCCAAACCTGACAAGCATCTTCACTCGCCTTTTCGCCAAGTCAGCCAGCTTCTACAACCCGCTCATCTACTTCGGCCTCAGCTCCAAGTTCCGCAAAGATGTGGGCGTCTTGCTGCCGTGCGCCCGAGACGCCAAAGACTCTGTCAAGCTGAGGCGCTTCAAGCAAAAGGGGGACGGCCAAGGCCGGGTCAAGGCCCCTCGCGGCGAAAGGAAGTATCACCGGGCTGGCCCCACCCCCAATGATATTGATCCTGTCCCAGTGGGAAGTCCTTCCGGTGCGCCGGTCAACAGGGTGTTTTTCCTTGAGAGGCCACAACCCTCTGCGACTAGTTCTGAGTTTGAATGTGCCAGACTGTGACCCACAAGAACTTTGTGGTCCTCCATAGTTCGCCTGAAGGGAGTGCCTTAAAACTGCTACAATCTTTCACACCACCAGCAGGGGGCGTGGCAATGAGATTGACAATCTCCTGTAGCTCCACCTCTTTTTGGCCCACCTTAGTAGTTCTTTTAAGTTCTTGTAGACTGACCCGTGTCATGCCAAGCACTGGCTTACACGTGAGAGAATTAAAGCAATTTTAATTAGAGGCGTTTCTTCTTCTCTGGTGTGAGGTAGTATGATAGAATGTTACACAGCGCCCTCTGCTGTTTGACAAATACAACACTTTTAAGTATATTTACAAGGCAGTGCTCATGTTGTGCTGTGTACTATCTCGCGTTAAACTAGTGCTCTGCACACAAAGGACAGCGCAGCACCAAGAGCCAAACCAAGAGAGAGAAAAAACGCCATGATAGCACCGGCAGTCTCTGCTTCGTGAGGAAGAACTTTCCTAAAAAGACATAAAAAAGAAAGCTCAGAGAAAGGACAACTGCAAAAGAGGCAGCAGAGGCGGCTCTCACTTGGGTCCAAAGCACATGCACAGACTGGCGAGATAACCATTGCTGACTGCGAAGGCCACCATGAAGGTGGCAAAGAAGGCGTCGTGCTTGAAGAAAACGGGCAGGTGGAGGCGGGGCTGTACGTTACACAACATGAAGAGCGGCACGAACGTCACGCGAGCAGCAATCAAAACAGGAAGTAGCAGACTGTTCTTTCCTGGCTGGACAAACAAGGACGAAGGGGTGGTCAACGCGGTGGACCTCACCCACTTTTCCAAGTTGACAACTCACCCACATGCAGAACGCTGTCAGGCTCCGCCCTCCCCAGTCACACAGGTTGAAGAGCAGAAAGCAGGCGACCGGCACAAAGTACAAGTCTGTAATATGACAACAGCGTCAGACATAGGAAAAGTCAGAGCTTCCCTCATGACTCACCCCAGGAACTCATGTCAGTTAACGAGGACTTGGTGTCGGCCACAACGGCGGGAAACGTTCCGATGGTGACAGTGAAGGTGAAGCAGACGGACAGCGCCAAGATCCAGATCTGGAGCACATTGACAGCTGTACTTTTTGCACCGTCCCCAATAAATAAATACATAAAAGGTAGGAGGCCACGCCACCACCACGAAGGACTGTGACGCTACAGACGGCAGCACCTTCTTGAAGATCTTCACTAAGGAGGTGTTCCCACCGGCTGATCCCTCACCGCTCCCTGCACCAACAGAAACAGGATGAGAAAGAAGAAAGTCGGCAAAGAACACTCGCAGTCGTTACCTTCGCTTGCTAGGTTGACGTTCTCATTTTCCTCTTGTCGGCTTTTTCGCTGCTCGTAAAAGTGGAAAAACTCCTAAACACACACACGCACACACATATACATACACATTCCCTGACGGTAGACGAAGCAGTGCGTGTGTGTACCAGTTTAGACAGCATGACATATGACAGGATGGAAAGACAAATAACGACACACGCTGTGATGAAGTAACCAAAGGCAGCCTCTTGGACACCCGAACCACCTGTGAGGAGGGAAAGAAGGAAGAGGTCAGAGGTAGTGCCGGTCACGGATCAGACAGGTCAGGTGGTCTTCATCAGACTTGCGATGGCGCAGATCATAGCAAAGGCTGCAAAGGTCCCGGCGAGGCCCTGACCGCTCATGATGGGTGTGGTGTATGACGCAGGAAGCGCTCCCGCCATGCCAAACAGACTTCCTTGTAGCACGGCGCCGAACGCTGGCAGCAAACAGGAAAGCGTCAACCGGCTTTACCGCTCATTGATGCAAAAGCGAGGCCGACTCACAGTTGATGATGACAATCTTCACCATGGTGACGGCAAAGAACGCCGGAGGCTCCATGGAAACTTTAACTAGGACCGCCGTTAGCAGGAAAACGGCCATGATGACCAGCAGACTGCCCGCCACACGCACACGCTGAGCCACGCTACCGAGAAAGAAAACATTTTAGATGCTTTGACAGGTAAGACTAGGGTAGGTACGGTAGGGCTCACCGTGAGTGCAGGAAAGAGTTGAGGCAGGTGAAGATGAGGAGTGGCAACATGGCGCACAGCGTCATCACGTTGTTAAATCTGGCCTGCAGTACGCTCACATGCTCCTCCCCCACTGCCGTCTCATTGGTCGAGTCCTTCAGGCGGCTGCTGAAGTACTGAAGAATGATTAAGTCGTCATTATTCTGATTAATATTGTTTAGCCGCCTTGACAGGAAGAGATGTCACACCATGGTGGCCGTCATGAAGAAGTTCCATGGCAACAACGTTCCCAAGCCAAGAATGAAGAAGGCCAGCCAGACGGCGTGAAACCTGACCCAACAAAACGCTAAGTAAATGTCAATCAATCAATCAACCAACCAACTAATCAACTGACTCACTTATCTTTTGGCGTACTGGCGCCCATTTTCCTGATGTGAGCAACAAAACAACAGTTATTAACGACCAATCAATACTTCATGGCCTGAGGGGCGGAGCCTGCTATGGTCATGTGATAGAGAGACATTGAGCGTGAGGCGTTCAAAGACACCCAAACTGAACAAGAAAAAGTAAAAGTGTCTCTACCTGCAGAAAGTGTGTTAGTGTGTGAGCAGCGCTTGCGTCTTGTTTCCCTCCTACAGCTTCAGCACAATATGGCGCCACCCGTAAACTCTGATCTTGGACTTCTCATATCAGTGACAGTGTAGACTTTGATCTTGTTGTCACGCCGATAAGAACACAGCAACCTGCATGTATTGGGTGAGGGCTTTCTAATTCCTTCCAAGGGTGCCTGACTAACAGAGTCCCCCCAAAAAAGGGGGGATCCGATGTGATCCAATCCAATTTGTTTCCCTGCCAACGACACGCATTACAACAATTAAGTCTCTATTAAAACTTTGAAGTAATTGACATGACACTTCATATTTACTGGCTAATAATGTACATTTGTAACTGTGTTCTAACATTGTACGTTTGCTAGCGTGTTTACTGGTCAACATTGTATGTGTGTTCGCCTGTGCACTGGCTAATTTTCACCCCTGTCACCCCTCCGTGAATCACCACCTTACCGCGGTGGAGGGGTTTGAGTGCCCGAGTGATCCTAGGAGCTATGTTGTCGGGGGCTTTATGCCCCTGGTAGGGTCTCCCAAGGCAAACAGGTTCTAGGTGACGAGCCAGACTAAGAGTGATTCAGAAGACCCATATGAAGAGACACATTAGGAGTGACCGCACCTCGCCCGGACGTGGGATACCGGGGCCTCACCCTGGAGCCAGGCCTGGGGGAGGGGCTCGCAGGCGAGCGCCTGGTGGTCAGGTCTTCACCCGTGGGACCTGGCCGGGCCTAGCCCGAAGAAGCCGCACGGGAACTCCCCCCCGCAGACCCACCACCTGCAGGGGCAAGCATAAGGGTCCGGTGCTGTGTGATTTGGGCAGTGGTCGAGGGCGGGTGTCCGGGCGACCTGGGCTTCGGCGACCAAATCTGGTTCTTGGGACATGGAATGTCACTTCTCTGGTGGGGAAGGAGCCCGAGCTTGTGGAAGAGGCGGAGAGATTCCGACTAGATATAGTCGGACTCACCTCAACCCACAGTTTAGGCTCTGGAACCAAACTCCTTGAGAGGGGCTGGACCTTGTTCTTCTCTGGAGTTGCCGCTGGGGAGAGGCGGCGAGCTGGTGTGGGCTTATTGTTAGCCCCCCGGCTTGGTGCCTCTGTGTTGGAGTCATCCCCAGTAAACGAGAGGGTTACTTCCCTACGCCTTAGGGCTGGGGAAAGGGTCCTGACTGTGGTTTGTGCCTATGCGCCGAACGGCAGTTCAGAGTACCCAGCCTTCTTGGAGTCTATCAGAGGGGTTCTGGAGAGCACCCCAGCTGGTGACTCCATAGTTCTACTGGGAGACTTCAACGCCCATGTGGGCAATGACAGTGTGACTTGGAGGGGCGTGGTTGGGAGGAACGGCCTCCCTGACCTGAACCCGTGCGGTGTGTTGTTGCTGGACTTCTGTGCGAACTACAGTTTGTCCATAACGAACACCATGTTCGAACATAAGGATGCCCATAAGTGCACTTGGCACCAGGACACCCTAGGTCGCAGGTCTATGATCGACTTTGTGGTCGTATCATCAGACCTGCGTCCGTATGTTCTGGACACGCGGGTGAAGAGAGGGGCTGAGCTGTCAACTGACCACCACCTGGTGATGAGTTGGATTAGATGGCGGGGAAGGATGCCGGACAGACCTGGCAGACCCAAACGCGTAGTGAGGGTGTGCTGGGAACGTCTGGCAGAATCTCCCGTTCGTCGAGTCTTCAACTCTCATCTCCGGCAGAGCTTCGCCTGC
Organism: Oostethus manadensis; assembly: GCA_024372805.1. Taxonomy (NCBI): domain Eukaryota; kingdom Metazoa; phylum Chordata; class Actinopteri; order Syngnathiformes; family Syngnathidae; genus Oostethus; species Oostethus manadensis. Next base: position 1,308,017 of record QODF01000076.1, read on the forward strand.
ATTTCGAGGGAGGACCGGGATATTGAGTCCGAATGGGCCGTATTCCGTGCCTCTATTGCTGAGGCAGCCAGTTGTGGTTGCGGCCGCAAGGTGGTCGGTGCCAGTCGTGGTGGCAAGCCCCGAACCCGATGGTGGACACCGGGGGTTAGGGCTGCCGTCAAGCTGAAAAAGGAGTCCTATCGAGCATGGATGGCTTGCGGGACTCCCGAAGCAGCTGACAGGTACCGGCAGGCCAAGCGGCACGCGGCTTCGGCGGTGGTCGAGGCAAAAACTCGGGTGTGGGAGGAGTTCGGTGAGGCTATGGAGCACGACTTTCGGTCGGCCTCGAAGAGGTTCTGGCAAACCGTCCGACACCTCAGAAAGGGGAAGCAGCCCCCAGTTCACACTGTTTACAGTGCGGACGGGGGCTTGCTGACCACGACTGTGGATATAGTTGGTCGGTGGAAGGAATACTTCGAGGCCCTTCTCAATCCCACTGACATGCCTTCCATAGAGGAAGCAGAGTCTGAGGATACGTACGTGGACAGTTCTATCACCGTGGCTGAGGTAATTGGGGTAGTCAAATCACTCCCCAGTGGCAAGGCTCCGGGGGTAGACGAGTTCCGCTCAGAATTTCTCAAGGCTCTGGATGTTGGAGGACTGTGTTGGTTGACACGCCTCTACAACATTGCATGGAAGTCAGGAACAGTACCTCTGGACTGGCAGACCGGGGTGGTGGTCCCCATTTTTAAAAAGGGTGACCGGAGGGTGTGTTCCAACTATAGGGGGATCACACTCCTCAGCCTTCCTGGGAAAGTCTACTCCAGGGTGCTGGAGAGAAGGGTACGACCGTTAGTCGAACCTCGGTTAGAGGAGCTGCAATGTGGTTTTCGTCCCGGTCGCGGAACACTGGACCAGCTCTACACCCTTGCAAGGGTACTCGAGGGTATGTGGGAGTTTGCCCAACCAGTCTACATGTGCTTTGTGGACCTGGAAAAGGCATTCGACCGTGTCCCTCGTGGTGTCCTGTGGGGGGTGCTCCGGGAGTACGGGATTGATGGTCCGCTTCTACGTGCCATTCGGTCCTTGTACAATCGAAGCAGGAGCCTGGTTCGCATTGCCAGCAGTAAGTCGAGCTTGTTTCCGGTGAACGTTGGCCTCCGCCAAGGCTGCCCTTTGTCACCGATTCTGTTCATAATCTTCATGGACAGAATTTCTAGGCGCAGTCAAGGTGTTGAGGGAGTCCAGCTTGGTGACCTTAGGATCTCGTCTCTGCTATTTGCAGACGATGTGGTCCTTATGGCCTCATCAGGCTGTGACCTTCAGCGTTTACTGGAGCGGTTTGCAGCTGAGTGTGAAGCTTCTGGGATGAGACTCAGCACCTCCAAATCCGAGGCCATGGTTCTCAGTCGGAAACGGGTGGACTGTACCCTCCGGGTTGGGAGTGAGGTCTTGCCTCAGGTGGAGGAGTTCAAGTATCTCGGGTTCTTGTTCACGAGTGAGGGAAGGTTGGAGCGTGAGATCGACAGACGGATCGGTGCAGCATCTGCAGTAATGCGGTCGCTGTACCGGACCGTCGTGGTGAAGAGAGAGCTGAGCCGGAAGGCAAAGCTCTCTGTTTACCGATCGATCTACGTTCCCACCCTCACCTATGGTCATGAGTTATGGGTCATGACCGAAAGAATGAGATCGCGGATACAAGCGGCGGAAATGAGTTTCCTTCGTAGGGTGGCTGGACTCACCCTAAGAGATAGGGTGAGGAGCTCGGCCATCCGGGAGGAGCTCAGAGTAGAGCCGCTGCTCCTTCACATCGAGAGGAGCCAGTTGAGGTGGCTCGGGCATCTAGTCCGGATGCCTCCCGGGCGCCTCCCTGGTGAGGTGTTTCGGGCATGCCCAGTCGGCAGAAGGCCCCCGGGAAGACCTAGGACACGCTGGAGGGACTATGTCTCACAGCTGGCCTGGGAACGCCTTGGTGTCCTCCCGATGGAGCTGGAAGAGGTCGCTGGGGACCGGGAAGTCTGGACTTCACTACTGAAGCTGCTGCCCCCGCGACCCGGACCCGGATAAGCGGTGGAAAATGGATGGATGGATGGATGTTTACATGTACTCTGGCTAACGTTGCACATTTGTGAGCATGCTCACTAGCCAACACATTTTTGGTAGTGGGTTCCCTGGCTAGCATTGTATGTTTGTTAGCATGTTCATTGGCTCATGTTGCTGCTCACAAATAGTTAGGGGTATGCACAAATGTTTTGTTAGAGAACAGCAAGGTAAGTATCGTACATGTTGGACATCTACATTCAAAATTAGAGGAGCTTAGAAGTTAGAATTCAGTACACCTGCACAGGGTATACACTATTACATTTTTTCACAGTAGTTCATTTGGAAATGTGCATGAAATATCCCCAACTTCTTCTGCTTTTTTGCTAGTGTGTTCGTTGGCTAGCATCGTGCATCTGTTAGCATGTTCACTGGCTAACATTGTACTTTTGCTAGCATGCTCGCTGGCTAGCACTGTGTAATGCTTCATTTATTTCCTGATGTTTAAATGCTAATGTAACAAACCGCTAAAAATAAACAAATGTTTATTCTACCAAAGCCCCCCCAAAAACCCCTCCACCTCTAGTTGCGGGCTGTCATGGCAACAGGCCTTTCAGCTTGCTGATTGGTCGCCTGTGGAGAAGTGCTGAGTGGGCTGGGTCTCCCCCCGCCACCCGCAGGCCGGTTCACGGCCTCCTATTATGATTGGCAGCTGGTGTTTGTGCAGAGTGAAGCTTCTAGCGGGGAGCTTGTCATTCAAGCGGCACACAGCGGCGCTGGCCCACAAGCTAACCAATGTGTGGGGTCAACTGGTAAGGACCGCCGTGCGCTCCGGTTCTCCGGACTCTTTTGAACCTTTGGTAACGGACTGGTGAGGGGAGGGGGGGGGTCAGAACGCTGGCTTTGGGGTTCAGTTGTGTTGGAGATTGGCTCTGACATTAGGGTCTCAGGATGGGTGGAGGGGTCCACGAGGACACGTCTGCCGGAAAATCAGAGGTCATTGGGAAGGAGAATGTAAAGACGCACGTTAGAGGGCGGGTGGGGGTGAGTGGGCGGGGCCGGGCTGGATGTTCTGCGTGAAGAACTGTGCTAACGCTGTGGTAGGTTTCCAAAGGGGACGCTGCTGAGGAGCTGGCTCACCAAGTCTCGACCCAGACTGTTGCTGCTCATCGCTGGCCTCAAGCGGCCTCAAGTGACCCTCATGAGAAGGAAGAGGATGAAGCGCACCAAAGTAGCCAAGGCCACGTAAGCGGTAAATACAAAAGACCACTAGGCTCACCCCGCCGCAAGGCAGCAAGGGGGCATCGTATTCCTCCTCAGTGGTGTGAGCCTTGTGATGACAACTTCCTGTTCTGTCTTCTTTTACCTCTTCACTTGTGGTGCCAAAATGTTCCGTGTCTTCCAGAACCTGCAGCAGAATGCCGCACTTCTCCTGAGTCGTGACCCCTCCATGAGAGGACTCCTAGCGTGTTCTTCTTCCATGTGTTGACCACAACTTCCCCGCTAATGTTTTTCTTGTCTCCAAGCTCAACTTGTCTTCCAAGGACAGTGTGTACCCTAGCTAGCGGAGGTCTTGTAGTACCACTATGTTTCAACAAGAGGCAGCGTCGGCCTTCCTTAGCATCAAGCTAACTTCAGTCGCGCCTTCCACAAGGCTGACTGACATTTAGGCTTAGAACTACTTAGCTGCTGCTAAGGAAGTTAGCCTTTGTGCCAAGGCACTGCCCCACCTGCTGGTTTGCAATGTAAAGTTACACAGGGCTCACAGCTGACAAGGATCGTTCCTTCCTGTTCATATTCGCAAACAATAAGTGTCTTCCTCCTCTGGGAGGTCGTTGCCATGGTGACGGAGAACGCCATCACCTGTGTTTGCTTGAGGATGGTCACATGACAAGTTTAAAACATCAAATCAATAAAGTGGAATCTTGTATGTCAACAAAGTCTACTTCTCCTCATTGAACGTTCAGAGGGGTCATCCGAGATGGCCGACATGGCACCGTCCACATGCGGCCGTCAAATACCAAAAGTCAACAGTAAAATAATATTTATTTTTAGACTTTTTCAACATTATCATTTGCCAGTGTTTTACATTTGTGATCGAAAGTCATCACATCATGTCAACACATCATGTTGACAGGGTGGTAGAGTGGTCGTTTTCCAACCCGAACGTTTGTGGGTTCGAACTTAAGCCCCTTGTTAACATTTGGAAGTGTACTTTTGCAATAGATTGACGAACGAGCTACATCATCAGAAGATGAATTAAAAAAATCTACAAGAAAGCCATTTACCATGGCGCCCATGTTGCCTCTGACGCTGGTTAACGACCATGTTGCGTGGAAGCTGGAGTCAGCGCATGCTGAAGGCTTTTGTATTTCAGCAGTTCCTCTTGCGAAACAGATGCACGAAAGCCGTCCAGTGCCACAGTGAAGTCATCCACGGAGAGGCGGACTGGAGAGTCTTCCGAGTCAAGATCTGACGGACACAGAGGGACAAAAATTATTATTGACAGTTTGTGACTTTCAGTATCCTTTGACGCACCCTGGTGGATGAGGGAGATCTTCCTCTTTATGGCGGCAGTCATGGCGTCGGAACACAAAGAGTAGAGGTCGGCGCCACTCATGTGGGCGGGGCAGCGCTCCACCACCTGCAGCAGGTCAACATCGGGGGCCACGTGAAAGCTGAAGATGATCAATAAGGACACGGTCAACATGTGAAACGGTCTCTATATTGCTGGTGCGGTAGCACCCACCACCAGGGAGGAGGAGCTGTGCTCACTTTCTGAGGATGGCCTGGAGAACTTGGAGCTGCGAGCTTCGGTCTTCGTTAATTCCAACATAGACAAGCTTGTCGAACCTGAGAATACGACACACCTTCACTACTCACTTACTTAGCGTCCACGTCTCTGCGGCATGAGAGCGTGATTGCTGACCTTCCAGGCCGCAGCAGCGATTGGTCCAGCAAGTCAGGACGGTTAGTGGCACCGATCACAAAAACCTGGGCAAACGCGGGCAGAGCGTCGAGTTCGGCGAGCAGCTGCGAAACCACCCTGATGGATTCAATGTTAACCTTATTGACTGCAGTGCAAAACATTAGCATTCTCTTACCTGTCCGTCACCCCGCCAGAGTCCCCACTGCGCCCCCTGCTGGGTGCCAGAGAGTCCAACTCGTCAAAGAAAACCACACAGGGTGCCGCTGAACGTGCTCTGTTGAACACTGAAAACAAACAAACTTTGTCAAAGAACACTGTTTTCCACAGGGCTGTAATCTAATTATGTCGGTGGTGGTTAATGACCAATTTGCATAATCGGCCATGACGCATGCGTGTGTATGTAATTGAAATGGACGCTGTCAAGAGGGAGACAAGAGAGACAAAATAGAGATAAGATAATAGAGATAAGAGAGAAAAAGTGAGTCAAGACCATGAATGCATACTGCAATCTACTGTACTGTGTTGTAATGAGAAGTGACACTACCCAAGAACAGTAATTTCTCTGGAGGAAAAACCTACTTTTAAAAAAATGTTGAAATGGTCTGTTTCTCTTCCACTGACCCCCCCTCCCCCATCATTCTGGTTTTTGAAACGTTTGTGGTGAGACTCACCTTCCCTGATGTTCTCTTCACTCTGACCAACATACATGTTGAGGAGCTCTGGACCTTTCACACTGAGCACAGAAGAAGCAACATCAGTTGCTGATAACATTGTTATCAGTTATGAAGTGATAATTTGCCTTCAACATCTGCATGCTAGCTAGTTTCTAGCTGACAGAATTAAAACACATTACAAATATTCTCACCTGAGGAACGTCATGGAGCATTCTGTCGCCACGGCCTTGGCCAGTAGAGTTTTTCCAGTGCCCGGCGGTCCATAGAGAAGTATTCCGGTCCGGTTGAGGTTGAGAGACAAGAGCTCGGGACGCTGCAGAGGAAGTTGGACTGTGTCCAGGATGTCCTTCTTGACCTGCTGGAGGCCTCCCACATCTTCCCAACGCACGTTGGGAATCTACTGGTACACAATTCCATCCTCAGTCAGTGGGAGGCAGTAGAGTTGAGTGACGAGGGACTCACCTTTGGGGCGCCAACGGCCTCGGATTGGACCTCCTGCAAGGTGTACAGCGCAGAGAGAACGTCTTGGTTCTGGATGGTCACGCCACTGGAGCACAAGTCCTCTTCCCGCCGACCTCGGCTGCACAGGACATACAAAATAACACCTTGAATTAACTACTTCATGCCTATGACGAACGTTGGGATGTCTCACCAAGCAAGGACAAGTCGCCTGCAGGCCGCTCTGCCTGCCTCTGCCAACAGGGCGCTCAAGTCGCCCAACACGAACCCCTGAGGACATGTTTGACTATAAAAGCACACTATTGGACATTTTCAAGGGCTTTCTTGTCAGGGTGACTTACAGCAGTGACTTTGGTGAGCCTCTCCAAGTTGACATCTCTCGCCAGGTGAAGGTTTCGAGTCAATGAGTTCAGCATGGCCTCACGCTGCCCCTCACTAGGGCTCTCTATTGCCACCTGGTGGACAAAGGCCACCATAACTCCAGGAGACAGCTCTTCAGGTTTGCAGACAGTCGCCACCACCGCTACTCTGAAAACACGCACACATTACAGATTAAACTGTGTTAAACTGTGATGCAGCATAACAGCTAGAAGATTGTCACCTGCCAGGAGCGCTCTTCACCATCTGGACAAATGCTGCCTGGACGCGGCTATCCTCATCAGAGCCACCTCGAGGCCGCAGAAGGAGCTGCAGGTTCCTGAGCAGAAGGACACAGGGCTGCACAGCGTCCGCCCGCTGGAACAGCGACAGCAGTTTGACCTCTGTGGCAGCGGGCGTGTCTCCACACACAGTCACACAATCAACCTGCATGGCAGTCACATGTGATCAATGAACGACTGGTGGCCATCTAGGTATGCTCAGCCAGTGGTCCAAATGTTATGCCTTGATCAGATGGAGGTGGAGCCTGTAGGTCGCTGCGGTGACCGCCGTCACTTTACCACTTCCTGCTGGGCCGTAGAGAAGGAGTGTGCATGCCGGCAGAGCGCTACTGCAAGCACACATCACATCACATGACTACACCTCCTGTCATACCTCTGCAAACACACATAACAGCCCCAGGACACGTACTCGTGGCGGTGTGGGAGGAGGATGCGGGCAATGGCGTCCACCGTCTGGTTCAGGCCTGCAGGACATAGACCGCTCCATAGCACTACAGCTCCACATGGAACCATGCTGTTGACAGGAGAGCCCTGAAGCCATTTTAGACGTTAGAGGTAAAAGTTACAATAGAAAGCTTTTATTTCTTTGACTTGAAAGATGAAAGTCACCATGAAAAGGGACGTGTGTAATCTATTAGCCAGGTAAGCTCCTCCTACTTCTTCTTCTTCATCTGTCTCAGTAGGAGGACACACCTTCTGCACCTTGAAGAACAGCACTGGGCTCCTGAGCCAGGTCAAAAGTAACCATAGCTAATTAGCATAAAGGTTACTACGGCAAGAGGAAAGGTCAAAGTGCAAATCCTATCACTCTTTTAACAAGGAGTTGTCTGACCTGAGCGGGATTGACTCAGAGTTCTGGTTCTCCAGCAGGTTTGGATGGTTTTGAGTCAGAATCATAAAGATGTCTCCCAACGACACCAGTCTGCAGCACAACAATTAATGACATCATCACAAAGAAATGACCAATCCAGTCAAACTTCCTGGCCACTGACCTGCTGATGCTGAAGTGTGTAGCCAGCAGATCGTCATAACAATATGTCTGCATAGAGAACGGCGTTGGCACCGGCCGGACATGAAGCTCGCTCGCAAATGGCACCCTGGCTGAGCAAGTGTCGGCGCGGCCAGCGCCATTTTGTGTTCGCCGCCACCTCTGAGAGACAGAACTGAGTTGACTCACATGGACGGTGACATACACTAAAACAGATATACTTCATTCTCTCCACTTTTCACACTTGTATGTTAAGTCACAGTTTGCATGCATGCGCTCTAATTCCATCTTGAACAAATGCTGTGTTCCTCTCTAACACTGGGGCGGCGATTGTGGTCAATGCTACAAGCTAGTAGCTGCCACAAGAAGAAGTCGCCCGGTCAAATGGATAACAGAGCTTTCGAAATGTCTTATGTGTAGTCATTAATGTTTTAATATGTGTTTAAATGACATCTGCTTTGGTTCTTGTGGATATGTGAGCCTTGAAGGCACAGAAAATTACACCATTGTGATGGATTGATTACAAAATAAACTTGCTACTACACAGTGGTGAAATATTTTAAATTATTCCAGTATCCAGTCACAACGCATTTTGATCCAACCTCAAAAAGGCAAACATCATATAATTAATGTGTTAACATTCATTGTTAAAAGCTGCTTTCAACCAAATGTATGAAATATATTTTTTAGCGCATGTAAACATAGTGAGTGTGGGGGAGTGTGTGTACCTTCAATCTGAGGCTGCAGCAGCTCACATTCGTCTCGTCCCCGCCGGTCAGGTTGAACCAAAACGTTTCTGAGATGACAGCGCCTTCATGGTGGATTAGTGTGCCTCCTGCGGCTGTGTCCAGTGACATCACGACGGCTGCTCGCTGTCTGTCGGGTCGGTCCACTAACCACAGCTTGACCCACTCGCCATTAAACAGTCCTAACTTAATAAGCAGATGTCTGTTGACAAACAGGCAACCATCTACGTCACCAAGGAGACTGTCTGCCTCCAACCATCTCCGTGTGTCCATTATGGTCACGTCCAGGCGCCACTCCTGATCCCGTGAGACGTCACGGGACACTGAGCCCAGACGTTTGTCTAGGAGAGAACACCTGCTTCCCAGGCGGGCAGCGGCATGTGCAAAGTCTGAGACGCACAGCTGGAGGGTTTTGGGGGGCGGGGTCAAGTGTGGCAGGTCCGACCAGTCGTTGCAATCTGCTAGAACTATGGTGGTGTCAGCCGTGATGAGACCCTGCGTGACTGGACTGCAAGCCATCACCAGCAGGTCTGACATCTGCAAAAGATCATGTAAAAAACTTGATGTTTCTTACATGCTTACTTCCCAGGGGGAAAAAACCTTTTAAATAACCAAAACAAATTTGTTTTTGTATTTTTTCTGCTACATAGGAACGACATGCCAATGAAACTCTCTATGTATACAGAACACAACAATAAAACTAAATAAATAGTTAATGTAACTGTTAATAAAACTGCTACTTTAATTTAATCTAAATGCCAATATTTGGGGGGAACACACCTCTCCTGGCTCCTCCCCGTCCAGCGGTTCTCCTTGCCGGGCCAAAAGACAGCGTCCAGGCCGGCACAGTTCTAGCAGGTCAGCGTTAAGCCTGCGTCTGAAGTGACTGCTGCGGGTTCCCAATACCACACTCTCCAGGTTCACAGGCACCACAGGCCTAACCGTGCCGCCGCTCCCCGCCGCCTGGAGTCCATGCAGCCGCAGAAAGAAGACGCTGGCGAAGAGCCTCACTCGATCCGGTAGGAGCCCGGATCCCCCGCTGCCCGCCGCTTCCATTTCGCTGACCGCCTGAACGCGCAGTAAAATGGCGGGAGTGCGGGCACCAGCAGGCCGCCACGGGGTGAAGAGGACCGAAGGGGGGTTACTGTCATTAGGGAAAACTAAACCCAGTTGAGATTTTGACACCAGAAGATCCAACGGACTCAAGTGAGACGGGAAACCTTCCAGGCATAACAACTCCACTTGCGCCGCCATCTTTAAAGTTTCTACTTCCGGTAACGTGATCGCTGCCTGGGGAGGACAACTACCACTAGCAGTATAGCTAGATAGCTATGATCGGATTTATGGCTCTATGAGGGGAGCCGGATCTTGGTGAACGGTTCCTTTCGAAGAGCCGTTCAAAAAATACTTTGGCTCATTTTTATATTTATTAGAAGCCATCGTGAACTTAACTCGTTTTATCTTGGAAATAATCACTGATAGGAATGAATTTAGACATCCCACCAATATGACTTTGAATTATTCTAAAATAATGATTATAAACGTATTTGACATCTGTGGATAAAATGTTAAAGCCTGATCCTGTAAATATTCCACAGGGTGGCGTCATATCACTCCGGTGTGAAAGTGACGTCACTATTTTCTTTGTACAAATTCCATTTATGCCCCGCGATAGACCAGTGGACTGTCCTTAGGTGCATTTTGTTGTTCTGTAAAAAAAAAGAAAAAATAAATCAAACTCAGAGGTAGGTAGATAAGATCGATTGTTAAAAAAAAAAGATATATATATCTATTTTATATATTATTGTTAAAAATATATTATACGGTGCTTGAAACCACTTTATGCGCATTGTAGAAAATGATCTTAGTAAAATCAAATATTGGTTTGACGTTAATAAACTTTCAGTTAATCTGAATAAAACTAAATACATCATTTTTGGCAATAGAAAAATTGACAGCGTAGTAAAAATAAAATTAGATAATATTGAAGTTGAAAGGGTGGCTGCTATAAAATTTTTAGGTATTAGTATTGACGAACATTTAAATTGGAAAGTGCACATTAGTATACTTCGGCATAAGTTAGCCAAAATTATTGCTATAATGAGTAAAACAAAAAGATTATTGAATCAAAGTTCTCGCTATATTCTATATAATAGTTTGTTTCTTCCATATTTGAGCTATTGTGTGGAAATATGGGGAAACACCTATAAATCTAACATAAATGATATTTTTCTACTTCAAAAGAAAGCAGTCAGAATTATTAAGCACGCAGACTACTGTGCGCCAACAAATCCAATTTTTACTGAGCTAAAACTTGTAAAATTTTTCGATCTGGTTGATTTGTGTACTGCTACTGTGATGTATAAGGCATCTAAGCACCTGCTTCCGCCATGTCTACAAACCTTATTTGAATTTAGAGAGAGTCAATACTGCCTCAGAGGAACAGGTATATTTAAAAAAACTAAAACTAGAACAAATAAAAAATTGAATTGTATTTCTGTTAGAGGAGTTTGTATATGGAATAACCTCGCTGATGCATTAAAAAGATCCAATACAATTGTAGCTTTTAAAAGTCTGTATAAAAGATTGCTTTTTGAAAGTTATAGGGGTTCTGAATGAGCCGGCACATTATTGTGTTATTTATTCTATTTATTTTTTGTTGCTGGTGGGTTTTTTTTTTTTATACATATTAGTTTGTACATTGTAAAATTGCATATGTCTGTTAATATGCTGTATTATCTTGGGTTTTTTCTTATAGTTTAAACAGGGTTAGGCGTAATAAGTATCTGTTACTTCAGCCTAAACACTTTCGGTCATGAGAGGATTATTATTATGTATACATGTATTTGATGGTGTGCATTTTGTTTGAAATGACCGAATAAAAATAACTAACTAACTAACTAACTAACTTTATATAAGTAGTACTAGTCAAAAAGTATCATACACACCTTTTGTCAAAGTTTTATAGGATTTTATATAATTTTTTAGTATCACAAATCATGATTTTTTTTCTTTCTAAGCAAACTGAAAAATGGCAAATTTCCCCAAATCTCTTATTATTCATTTACTATTTAAAATAGGATTTTTAGGCACAGCTTGCAAACTAACATACCTTTGTGTTCACAGTGTCAGCAAGTGAAGTGTAGATGTTTTTCCTTCAGAATTGAACAGCTACTTGCTACTCGTGGATGTCCAAGCAGAAGCTGTAGTAATTCTGCATTTGATCAAATTTTACTTTGATTTGTGAGACCAACCCACGTGAGTGTTCGGACTTGTCTGCACCCTAATCACCGACGCTCATTGCATTTGACTCAGCGCCAGCTTTCAAGTACCAGCAACCACCCGTTCTTTTTGATAACATACCTCATACATAGAAGACAATTTAGTGACATTGTAGGGATGCACATATAAGTGTTTCTTGGGTCATGCGTTTACTGTAATTGGTAATTAAATATAAGCTGTCAACAAAGGTAAAAAATCTGCATAGCATACCCCTCCAAAAACGGAACCCAGCCCCTGATCTGCAAAGTCAAGAAGGTTGAAGGTTCATGGCTCAAAAATTCTTTTATTTTACCAACTTTGTCATACGAACAACACATGCATTTACGTGACGAGGTATGAAAACAAAAGCATAGGCCCGGTTTAGCCACCAAATTTAAATAAAAACTATGTATTAAAATATAAAAATAAAAATATATGCAAGTACTTTATTTGCATTAAATTAGTGCATAAGAACTGTCCGGTCGGCTAACCAATATTGCTTGTGAGTATCCATGTGAGGTTGCTGAGGTTGCTGAGGTTGTTGTAGGTGGTGGTGGTGGGAGGAGGTGGGAGCTGAAACTTCATCTGACAGGGGACTGTGACAGAAATTCCCAGCAGACCCTAACAATACGTTTAGTCTGACTGGCATCCTCCCACATCATTGAAGCCAGCTCACCAGTTGAGAGATCCACCCCTCTCTTTACTCGAGTGTCCAAAATATGTGGTCCCAAGTTCACTGACACCACCACAAAGTCAATCATCGCGCTGGCCACGGTGTCCTGGTGCCAAGTGCACATGTGGACACCACTATGCTTGAACATGGTGTTCATCACGGACAATCTGTGACGGGCACTGAAGTCCAAAAACAAAGCACAGTGTGGGTTTAGATCAGCCGTTCCTTCCAAAGGACGCCTCTACAGATCTTTGTCTCCAGGTCTCCCTCGCTGCCAACATGAGTCCCCCAGCAGAACAAGGAAATCCCCCACACTCTTCAGTGCTCTCTATGGGGACTCCAAAAAGAGGGGGTATTCTGGAACTGCTGTTTGGAGCATAAGCGCAAACAACAGTGAGGACTCCCTAACCCACCTTAAGGCGGATGAAACTACCCTCTCGTTCACTGGTTTCAACTCCAACATACAGTCCATGAGCTGGGGTGAAACAAGAATAATGAATAACTCCAGAGGGGAAAAAAGGCCAGTCCCTCAAGAGGACTGGTTCCAGAGCCCTTGCTGTGCATTGAGGTGAGACCAACTATATATCGCACACCAACACAAGCTCCTTCCCCAACAGAGAGGTGACATTTCACGTACTGTTATCTAGCTTCTGCAGCCGAGGATTGGACTGCCAAGGTCCCCGCTTTCAGCTGCCACCCAGCTCACTCTGCACCCGATCCTTTTGGCCCCTCCCATTAGTGGTGAGCTTATTTTAGGGGTTACCCATGTCGTAATGGTAGTGGTTTAATTTATCTGAACATGCACAAAAGTTACACTGGATTACATCACATAATACAATTCACAGTTCCACATGTCCAAAAGAAGTAGGAAGATGCAACGCTTTTTTAAACCTACCCCCCATCCGTTAAACATTTTCACAATCATTTCAATACATTTGTTCACTTTCTGCATACCAGATGTATTATTTTCAAGTTTATAATACATAGAAAAATGATATGGCAAAGTGACACTGTGGTAAAATAGTAGTCAAGGTTCTTGTAACAGTAAATAATTTTTACAAGAGTCATATTAAAAAATAATAAATAGACAGAACAAAACATAGTTGGATAATGGGTGAGTACAGGCAATGTATTCACAAAAGAATGAAGAATTAATAATAAGCATAGACGTAGCAGAACAAAAAGCAGTAATATCATCTGCAAATAGTAGTAGCTTTAGGTGTTTTGTAACTTTCCAAATGTCATTACAGTATGTATAGGTTGAGCAATTTTGATCCCAGCATTGACCCGTGTGGTATGCCGTACAATATAAAGTACAAACCAAAAGTTTGGACACATCTTCTCATTCACTTGGGGACAAATTCAAAGTTTTTGCAATTTTCCAGACGGACTGACCTTCATTTCTCAAAGTAATGATGGCCACTCGTTTCTCTTTACTTACCTGACTGGTTCTCAAATTCTAACAGTTGTTCAATAGGTCTGTCGGCTGTATATCAACCTGACTTCTGCAAAACACAATGGATGATCCCAACCCCATTAAAAAGGCAAGAAATTCCACTAAGTAACACTGACAAGGCACACCTGTGAAGTAAAAAACATTTCTTGTGACTACCTCATAAAGCAATCAAAAAAGCAAAGGTGGCTACTTTTAGGACACTAAAATATAAGAAATATTTACAGTTATTTCACACTTTTTTGTTAAGTGCATGATTCCACATGTGTTCATTCATATGTTCGATGCCTTCATTGAGATTCTACAATGTAAATAGTCATGAAAATAAAGAAAATGCATTGAATGACAAGGTGTGTCCAAACGTTTGGCATGTACTGTATTTTAACTTGAAGATATTCTTGCAAGTTGCAAGTTTTGAAGGTGTTCTCCTAGCTTCACATATTGCTCCCTGTTTGCTAAACCCAATTCAAAACTAATCATCTATTTCCATATCTATAAAATTCTGTAATTAGGATGTTGTGATTGTGACTGGAGTTCCTAAGTGACATGACCTGGAAGGTATCAAAATGGTTCATGTAAAAAAATTATATAAAATCATATAAAGCTGTAATTGAAAAGCAAAGAGATGTGCATGGTACCACAAGGGTAGGACTACTAATATAAAGTGGTTTGGAATTTATGGCTCATATGACATGGAAGGTATCAAACACGTTCATGCAAAAAATTCACATAAAATCATATAAAACATACATTGAAAAACAGAAAGGTGTGCATGGTACCTCAAGGCTAGGCCTATTAATATAAAGTGGTTTGTGGTGTTCAAGTCACATGACCTGGAAGGAATTACAAATGACTCGTGTAAAAAATAATTTAAAACCCTATAAAACTTATATTTTAAATCAAAAAAGTGTGCATGGTAGTATCAGGCCTTCAGATATAAAGTGGTTTGGAGTTCCTAGGTCACATGACATTAAAGCTACTAAATATTTCTTTTGCTAAACATTCATATAAAATCCTATAAAACTTAAAAGGTGGTGTGTATGATACCAGTTCTCATATAAAATTTAATGTAAGGCATTCAAAATATCAGTACGTCTGTCATGTACAGTGGTTTCATGTGATAAATAAGTAAATAGATAAATACGTTAAAAATGTATAATAAGATTGGTAAAAAAGCTATAGTTAGAAGGTTAAAAGTGAGACAAGGATTGTTTCTGTGACAACAAGAGTGAGCGCTCATCTTGCTGTTAGACAATCTTTGATATTTTTCTTCTTTCTGCGAAGCACAAGCTAGCAATGGTGGAAAGGAAGTTGAAAAAGCTCATAAACAAGCTGTGTTTGGTCTAAAACGTTTTAGGCATGGGAAACTGTCGATTTTTTACCACACGCATGCATGCGCATCCAAAAAAGCTTTACTAAAGCAAGAAAAGTAAGCCTTGTGAGCGGAGTTTTAAAAAAATTGTTTCACTAGCTGTGTAGCAGCATACTGTCACGTGTTGTGAGGACAGTACATCTTTAATCATTCAGTCAATGAATTGTCAATGATTTTTTATGCCGCATAGCACACCAGCACAATTAAAAACACAATACGAATCCATAAGTTGGGCACTAGCTACCAGAGTCTGGTAAAAGATCTGTGGCAGCTTCTGGCATACGTTGAAGGATGCTAGCCTTCTGAGGAAGTACAGAGCATTCCTGCACAGAACATCTATGTGGTGTGATTAAGAATATATAACAATATAATACTTTATTCTTTTTTCTCTCTTTTCAACGCAATAGTACGCAATAGTAATTTATTGACGGTCCCTAGGAAAACAAACAGCGATTAGAGCGACACGTGCGGTGCAGGGAGGGAGAACTACCGCTGTTCCTACGGAGCCGACTATCCAACTGCCAATGGGAAATTCACACCGACGGAGACGAATATCTTTCATCGTGAAGCTAACATTAGATTCATTACACTAGCATCAGATTAGAGAGATACATACAGTAGCTAGATAGACTTGTTGATGTGTGTTTCAGGCCGGCTGGCAGACTCCACGTCGCTAGGGGGCGCTGCGGCTCCACGATGAAGGCGCGGCCGGGTGGGGGTGGTGCTGATGCTGCTGTAAGGATGAAGATGGATCACAGGACGCGACGACGACGATGATGATGATGATGATGAAGATGATGAGAGCTGGTTCGGAGCAATCCGGACGGGAAACAGCAAGCAGGTCAGAAAGCAAACAAAACATGAAACGACCGTTGATCGACGTGGTGTAACCTGTGTGCGCGTGTACGTGTGCGCGCGTGTTGAGGCCTTGGACCGGATGTGGGATCGATATTAACCCAGTATGTGTATTTCGTGCCATGCACACTAACAGCTTTGATTATAAACGCAATGCAAACAAAATGATGATCAGTTATCAACATTATGTATTCAGTGGACGGTACGAGGCGTTTGGGTGCTGCTTGTAGGGTGGGACAGAATAACACCGACTCGCTCACCTACTGCAGGACACACTTGTGCACGCGCGCACATATCAGACAAGTTTTTTCCCTTGCCAAAATAAATGCAAGTAGTATTTCGTTCAAGTCAGGTTTGACCTTTCTCTGTCTCACAAAGAGCGCGTGTTTCGTGCCGGAAACCTTTTGACGTCACGGTTTACAGTGTGTGCACTGCGCACGCAATAGAAGGCAGACATTAAGTGGACAAAAAGAATACTCGGTATTGTAGTTTTTTTTTAATCCCAAGTAGTTTTCATTTTAAATTGTCTCCAAAATTGGCGTTAGAGTACGAGTAAGAGTAGGCAAGTGTGCTTTTATTTAGAAAGGGTGAACCGGATGTGGTCAGAGTGAGTGACGTGAATTGGCGCTGGTGCTTGTGAAGCTGCAGTGCGGACAAACGGGCTGGTGCAGAAGAACCTGCGCCTCCTAGTTGACTCAGCTGAGCCTGAACCTTATGGATTTAGTCGTGTGCGGTATTTTGAGTCCCGGTTACGGTCCTGCAGGCGAGACAGGCCGCTAGCACAAACAAACCCGGACTGTGCAGGCTTTTAATGAACGAGGCTGTTGCGGTTGTGAAACCAGAACCGAACCGAATGGGGGCTCGGTTCTGAGACGCGGCTTTAGCGGACGTTTCCTGTATGGACGGCAATCCAGATGAAGATTCCCAAAAGGCGTAAAAAGAGGTGCGCCAGGTAAGCCGTGCACGGTGCGTGTAATTCCCAATTCAGCGTCAGACATTTGTGTTGCAGCTGTAGAACTGGACTGGACCGGGCGGTGTTAGTGGAGCGATGTTTCATTAATGCCCCGGGTTAGTCCGGGCCAGATTTATTGAGGAGCAGGATGTGAAGCCGCTCATGCGCACTGCGGCCGCATGACTGTGCAGCGCAGATGTTTTGATGTAAAACATTCATTTGAAGGTATCCCTCTTAGTCCGAAGGGAAACGCAAAATCAGCGTGATTTCTAATCTACTGTTGCTCAAAAGTAAACACCTGCTGATGTGATTTTGACGTTTTCGTCTGAAAGAGCTAAGAATGCCATTAGAAGTAACACAGTTAGCGCCATGAAAGCTGATATAACATCCGTTTTTGTAAAGAAAGCTAATACAGAAACATGCTACACAAGTGAAGCTTATTCAGTGCAACATGTCAACTTTTAGGTATTGAGACTGGGTGGCAGTGACATTACAAACAAGGCTAGTTGGTTTGAGTGTTGATAGCTGCATGGCCATCCATCCATCCATCCATCCATCCATTTTCTTTCGCTTTTCTGAGGTCGTGTCACGTGGGCAGCAGCCTAAGCAGGGAAGCCCGGACTTCCCTCCCCCTGGCTACTTCCTACACCTCCTCCCGGCGGATCCCACGGGGTTCGCAGGCCAGTTGAGAGATATAGTCTCACCAACATCTCCTGTGTCTTCCCCGAGGCCTCCTACAAGTCGGACGTGCCCTGAACACCTCCCCAAGGAGGCGTACGAGAGGAATCTTGACCAGATGCCCAAGCCACCTCATCTGGCACCTCTCAATGTGGAAGAGCAGCGGTTCTACTCCTAGTTTTTCCCAGATGACTTCTCACCTCATCTCTAAGTGGAAGTGTTTAAGTATCTTGGGTTCTTGTTCACAAGTGATAGGGATGGAACGTTAGCTCGACAGGCGGACTGGTGCGGCCTCTGTAGTGATGCGGACTCTGCATCGGTTTGTTGGGGTGAAGAAAGAGCTGCCAAACAGGCAAAGCTCTCAATTTACCGGTCAATCTATGTTCCTACCGTCACCTATGAGTAGTGACGGAAAGAACAAGTTTGCTGCCGAAATGAGTTTTCTCTGTTGGGTGGCTGGTCTCTCTTTTGGAGATAAGGTGAGAAGCTGCATGGCTCAAATAAACCCATCCATCCATCCATCCATTTTCCACCGCTTATCCGGGTCCGGGTCGCAGGGGCAGCAGCTTCAGTAGGGAAGTCCAGACTTCCCAGTCCCCAGCGACATTCTTCCAGCTCCATCAGGAGGACACCAAGGCGTTCCCAGGCCAGCTGTGAGACATAGTCACTCCAGCGTGTCCTAGGTCTTCCCGGGGACCTTCTCCCGACTGGGCATGCCCGAAACACCTCACCAGGGAGGCGCCCGGGAGGCATCCGGACTAGATGCCCGAGCCACCTCAACTGGCTCCTCTCGATGTGAAGGAGCAGCGGCTCTACTCTGAGCTCCTCCCGGATGGCCGAGCTCCTCACCCTATCTCTTAGGGTGAGTCCAGCCACCCTACGGAGGAAACTCATTTCCGCCGCTTGTATC